>QXEO01000218.1:4255196-4500240 GCA_007115705.1 Dactylis glomerata
CATCCGGGACATCGAGAGGATGACGGCAATTCCGCCCTTGCCAGGGCGGGATATCAGCAGCAGCACCAGCAAGGCCGGCATAGTGAGCAGCATCAGCCGGAGCAGCAGCAGCAGATGATCGCAGGCCCAATAGCATCCCGGCTTGGACCTCGGTCCTTGGAAGCCAATGATGCACGTTTCAAGCTGGACAAGATCCACCAATCAGAGTTGGTGGAGAGACAAGGAGCTCCGGGCCCTATGTGTTTCGGACCCCGGATTATGGGGGAGCCGGTGCCTTACTTCTTCCAGCTCGCGCGTGGCGCGAGGACATATAATGGCAGTACGAAGCCGGAAGATTGGTTGGAGGATTACTCCACAGCGGTGAACATCGCCGGAGGAAACCTCAGATGGGCGGTACGATATGTGCCGCAGATGTTGGAAGGTCCAGCCAGGATATGGCTGAATAATTTGCCGGCCGGGGAGTATCAACGGCTGATTGATTTCGAAGAGCAGTTTGTGTCGAACTTTACCAGTACATACAAGAGGCCCAACCGTCCGCAGCAGCTGGCTAACTGCCGGCAAGGAGTGAATGAGACTGACCGTGACTATCTGACCAGGTGGTGCACGTTGCGCAATTCCTGCGAAGGAATCAATGAGCAGCAGGCCATCATGTGGTTCGCTCATGGGTGCCAACATGGCACCATGCTGTGGCAAAAGCTTCAGAGGCAAATGCCGGCCACGCTGGCCGAAACAATCAAGATCGCTGATAGTTATGCTCTGGGAGATCCCAAGCAGCCCAGTCTCGATTCACAAGGACAGGGGCAAACCCAGGGGAACACCAGCAATGCCGGGAGATCAGGGCAGTTCTATCGCCCGGATAACCGGAATAAGAGGAGAGATGAGCGACCAGATTATCGTACGGAGCAGCACAAGTTGCAGCTGTGGAGGAAGAGCAAGGGGGCGCCAGCAGTAGCCAGCGTCCGAGATATGAGAACTATCAGCAGCCTCAGCAGCAACCGCAGCAGCAAGCACAGCCGTTCCAGAAGAAGAATGTCTGGACCAACAAGAATGCCGGCGGAGCCGCTGGCCCAGAAGAAGCAGTGGCCGAAGTATACTGTGGTCTTGCCATGGACAAGCCTTGTGTGTTTCACACATTCCAGCCGGGAAAGCCGGCAAACCATTTGACAAGAACTGTTCGTGGCTGGACGACATATTAGCAGGTCGTGCAGGTCCTGGGGACCGGCTAGACCCTCTGTCCCGGCAGCTCCATCGCCGTTGACAGGTGCCAATACAATAGCAGTCCCACCTAGCCGGGTAATCCTGGGAATCAGAGCAACGCCGGAAGTGCCGGCGTAAATCAAGTGGACCAGAGCTATAATCCGGAATATAACGCCGGAGGCCCAGGAGCGGGCCGGAATGAGTACAGGAGTATGATCAGAGCTATATGGTCTTTGAGACCGAGAGAACAGACAAGCAGAGCTTGTACCGGCGGAGTCTGGAGGTGAATGCCGTTATGTCGGCTGTGCCAAAGCTGATGTACTGGTCTGACCAGGCTGTTGGTTGGGACAGGGCAGATCATCCCCGGATCATGCCAAATCCCGGCGGATATGCTCTGGTGATGGATCCGACATTCGTCGGGCCGGCTAATAACGTGAGATTCAGCAAGGTCCTCATTGATAATGGAAGCAGCATCAACATCATGTATCGAGATACGATGGAGAAGCTGGGAATCAAGGAAAATATGCTGGAACCGAGCAAGACCACGTTCCACGGCATTGTGCCGGGACTTTCGTGTGCGCCGATGGGCAAGATCCGGATGGATGTCATGTTTGGCAGCCGGGATAACTGCAGGGTGGAAAACCTCATGTTCGAGGTGGTTGATCTGGAGAGCCCCTACCATGCTTTGCTGGGTAGACCGGCACTGGCAAAATTCATGGCCTCTACGCATGTGGCGTATCTGAAGATGAAGATGCCGGGACCCAAAGGAGTGATCACCATCATTGGTGATTACAAGCGTTCGATGGCATGTGCCACCGCCGGATCCAATCTGGCCGAGACTCTGATCATTGCAGAGGAGAGGAAGAGGCTCAAGCGAGCAGTGGAGATTGCTGAGACGGTCGTGACCGGCAAATATATGCCGGGCATGACAAATCCCGGTGGCAGTGCTTCTTTTCAAGTAGGCAAGGAAGTCAAAAAGGTGCCTCTGGATGAAGCTTTCCCGGAGCGCCATGCCCTGGTTGGGGCAAGTTTGGATCCCAAATAGGAAAGCGAGCTCATCAGCTTCCTCCGTGAGAATCGGGATATCTTTGCATGGTCTACTTCGGACTTGCAAGGTGTGCCGAGGGAGCTGGCTGAGCACGCATTGCACGTGAGGCCCGATGCTAAGCCTGTGAAGCAGCCGCTCCGGCGGAATGCCGGCGATAGAAGGAAAGCCATATGGGAGGAAGTGGCCGGGCTCTTAGCCTCTGGCTTTATCAAGGAAGTACTTCATCCGGATTGGGTGTCTAATCCGGTTTTGGTGGAAAAGAAGAAAGACGAGCCCGCCATAGTGAAAGTATGGCGGATGTGTGTTGATTACACCAACTTGAATAAGGCATGTCCTAAAGATCCATTCCCGCTGCCTCGGATCGATCAAGTGATTGATTCCACAGCCGGATGTGAACTGTTATCATTTGTGGATGCCTATTCTGGTTTCCACCAGATCCCCTTATATGAGCCTGATCAAATAAAGACATCCTTTATTACCCCGTACGGGGCTTATTGCTATCTCACTATGCCGTTCGGTTTAAGAAATGCCGGCGCAACTTACCAAAGGTGTATGCAAAAGTGTTTGCACGATCAGATAGATAAAAATGTGCAGGTATATGTCGATGATATCGTCATAAAAACCAAGGAGAGCAAGACTCTCATAGATGATCTCCGGAAACCTTTGGGAACCTGAGGAGATTCCGGATGAAGTTGAATCCGGCTAAGTGCACCTTTGGTGTGCCGGCGGGCAAGTTGCTCGGTTTCCTTGTTTCCAGCCGGGGTATTGAGGTGAATCCCGGCAAGATTCGTGCCATAGAAAGGATGAAGCCGCCGACAGATTTGAGGGAAGTACAGAAGTTCACTGGGTGCCTCGCATCCCTGAGCCGCTTCATAAGCCGGCTGGGAGAGAAAGCTCTGCCATTATATCAGTTGATGAAAAAGTCCGACACATTTGTCTGGACAACGCAAGCAGATGCAGCTTTCAAGGAATTGAAACAGTTGTTGTCAACAGCGCCGGTATTAGCGTCTCCGATGCCCCGGGAGCCAATGTTGCTCTATATAGCGGCAACTAACCGAGTTGTCAGTGCTGTGGTGGTAGTAGAGCGAGAGGAAGGAGGCAAAACCGTGCAGCGGCCGGTATATTATCTGAGTGAAGTCCTCTCCACCTCAAAGCAAAACTACCCCCACTATCAGAAGATGACCTATGGTGTCTATATGGCGGCCAAGAAGCTCAAGCATTACTTCCAAGAGCATCCAATCCGGGTAGTGGCCGAGGCCCCTATCTCGGAAATTATAGGCAACAAAGATGCCAGCGGCCGGATAGCAAAGTGGGCAATAGAGCTTTCACCATATACACCGCAGTACGATAAGAGGGATACAATCAAGTCCCAGGTCTTGGCTGATTTCTTTATTGACTGGGCCGAGATACAGTATGAGCCACCATTTCCAGATGCCAATTATTGGAGGATGCATTTCGATGGGTCCAAGACAATCCATGGCTTGGGTGCCGGCATAGTTCTCAGTTCACCAAAGAATGACCAGCTGAGATACGTCCTGCAGATTCACTTTGCAGCATCAAATAATGTGGCGGAATATGAGGCACTTGTGCATGGCCTGAAGGTGTCTAAGGACATAGGAATTCGCCGGATTATGTGCTTCGGGGATTCTGACTTAGTGATTCAGCAGTGTTCCGGCATATGGGACGCGCATGATGCTAACATGGCATCATACCGTTTCCTAGTGCAGCAGTTAAGTGGTTACTTTGAAGGTTGTGAGTTCCGGCACGTTCTCCGGGCTCAGAACGATGCAGCCGATGCATTGTCCAAGCTGGGGTCTTCCGAGATTCAATCCCGCCCGGCATTTCGCTGGAGCATCTGAGGAAGCCATCGATCAAACCCTCGCCGGAGTCATCCTCCATTTATGTCCCGCCAGGTCCGGAGGAAGCAGTTCCGATGGAGATAGATGCCGGAGCCAGGTCGGATAACCCGGGGACTGTTTCCTCAGTCCCGGGGACTGGGCCGGCATATGCTGTTAGTACAGTATTCCGGAGCAAAGCTAAAGGCAAGGGTAAAATGTGCCAAGAGGTTGTGCCGGTATACCCGGGGACTGCTCCGGCATACCCGGGGACTGATTCTTCAGTCCCGGGGACTTCGCAGCCCATGGAGATCGATTATGTGTCGGTTGAAATGATGGAAATAGATCAGGCGGTGTTCACTGTCAGGGAAGTGCCCTCATGGGCACGTCCTATCATGAACTTCATGGTGGATGGTCAAGTGCCGGCGGATGAAACCGAGGCCCGCCGGGTTATAAGGAGATCCAAAGCGTATACCATCATCAACAAAGAAATATACAAGAGAAGTACCACCGGAGTATTGCAGAGATGTGTCGAATCTGCGGAGGGTCTGGAGATGCTCCGGGAAATTCACCAGGGGGAGTGTGGTCACCATGCTTCGTCCAGGGCATTGGTGGCAAAGGTATTCCGGCATGGCTTCTATTGGCCAACGGCACTGCAAGAGGCAGAAAACTTGGTCCGGAAATGTAATGGGTGTCAAAGATATGCCCACCAGATTCATCAGCCGGCATCTGCCCTGAAAACTATCCCAATAACCTGGCCCTTTGCTGTTTGGGGCCTGGATATGGTCGGGGCTTTTAAGCCGGCCAGAGGGAAAATGACCCATATCCTGGTCATGGTGGACAAGTTCACCAAGTGGATTGAAGTGAAGCCCATAAGCAAGTGTGATGGTCACACAGCAGTGAAATTCTTAAAGGATATAATCTTGAGATATGGTGTTCCTCATAGCATCATCACTGACAATGGGTCAAACTTTGCCCAAGGGCAATTTGCCAGATTTTGTGAGGAGGTGGGAATCCGGCTGGACGTTGCGTCGGTTGCCCACCCTTGTGCCAATGGCCAAGTAGAGAGATCGAATGGGCTAGTATTATCCGGCATAAAACCCCGGCTGATAGAGCCCCTGGAGAAAACTCCGGGATGTTGGCTAGATGAGCTGCCAGCAGTGCTGTGGAGTTTAAGAACAACTCTGAATAGATCAACAGGCTACACACCATTTTTCCTGGTGTATGGAGCAGAAGATGTGCTTCCAACAGATGTAATACATGATGCACCAAGAATAGTGCTATATACTGAGGAAGAGGCTAAAGAAGCCAGAGAAAATGATGTTGATCTGCTAGAGGAAGCAAGGGAAATAACTCTGTCAAGAACAGCAGTATATCAGCAGAACCTCAGACGCTATCATGCGCAGAAGGTAAATCCAAGGAGATTTCAAGAGGGAGATCTAGTACTCCGGCTAAAGCAAGGAACAGAAGGCCGGCATAAGTTAACTCCACCATGGGAGGGGCCATTCATTGTGAGCAGAGCTCTGCACAATGATGCCTATTATCTTATAGATGCGCAGGACCCCAAGAAGAATAAGGTGGACAGGTCCGGAGAAGAAACCAAGAGGCCATGGAACATAGCTCTACTGCGCCCCTTTTACTCCTGAGCAACACAATGTATGTATTTCCATATTTTTCCTTTGTATACCGGCGTGTTGTGCCGGCACAAGACTAATGAATGAAATACCGGCATCCGGAAGAAGCCGGGTAACTAGCTCCGAGGTATATTTGTTGTTTATTTACAGTTTTTTGTTATATGCCGGCTGGCTTTATTTGAATGTTTCCTATGTCGGCCTAGTAATGTGTCGGCACCAAAGGCCACTCTTCGACTCAGCTGCTGTCCGAAACCCGGCTTCATGGCTAGCAAGAGTAGATGCCGGAGATTGTCTACACATGGAAAACGGCTAAGGAAATACAAAGAAAGCGAACCGACATTTTCGTTAAAGCTAAAGTTAAAATTTAAAGTGTCGGATGATTTGAAATCTAAGTCTCAAAGTTAAAGTACTGTATGTTCGATGAAGCAACCTTGAGACTCATACGTCGAAAGCCAAATAAGGTAGACAAGCAGCCAAGGTTGTGAAATTGAGGAAACAGGAAAACAACTCGGTGACTTAGCCAAAAGATGATCCGGCATTGATAACAAGCAAACCAAGATAAAACTTGTTCAGGTAGCAAACCAAAGGAAATTAAAACGTATATCTTACAACTGCACCCGGCATACCGGGGATCTGATAAAGCTTAAAGTGTTTTTGGTGCAAAGATTCAAGGGGCAGGCGCGGGGCCGCCAGCAGGTGGAGCAGTAGCAGTCGAGATGTCGGCCTCAGGTGTGCCGGACGCAGCAGATGGAATGGAGCCATCACCTCCGCCCGGGGCAGATGCCTGTTCCGGAGCTTCAGTGTCGACTTCCTCAGCTTCATCTTCATCTTGGCTGGAGTCGGAACCCTCAGCAGCGGCAGATGTCCCGGCATCGACATTCTTCTCCGGCTCGCGGATGTCCCGGACGAAGGCGTCGGTGTCGGCATAGTCCACATAGCTGTGGGCCAACTCCTTGCGGCGACGGATATGATCCGGATCCGTGGTCCAGATGGATCCTTCGCGCACGGTGCGCAAAGTCTCCAAGTCTGCCTTTTCATACCAAGACAAGAAGTAGCTGAGGGCTTCGTCAGCTCCAACCCTCGCGCCGGAATCTCGCCACTCCCGGAGGCGAACCTTGGCAAGCTGCAGGTCGTTGCCTAGGTCAACCGGATCAGTGGGAGTCCTTTGTCCCGGCCAGAGGGCAGAGAATGCCTCCTGGGCGCCGTAGAAGAGCTCTTCAGTGTAAAGGGTCATGGCCTCCTTCCGGGACTGCAGGGCCAGCAGCTGCTCCGACATGTCCCAGTTGGGCGAGTCAACCGGAACACCCCGGTTTTCTCGGTCCAACTGCAAAGCCCTCTCAACGTCAGCGACGGAAGCGGGAAACATGCCTGCAGAATAGAAACAATGTTAGCAAAAGGAAAATATGTCGGCATAGATGCTATGCCAAAAAAGATTACACTATGTCGGAAAGGATAAAAGGGGAAAGGATTTGAAGCTTACGGGCAAGGTCGGCATTCAGCTGTGCAACTGTAACCTCCCATTTGGTGGCCTGCTCCTTCAGGCTATCTAGTTCAGCGTGGGCAGTGGAGGCATCAGTCTCGGATTCAACGAGCAGGGTCTGGGTTTTCTTCAGTTGGCCCTCCCTCTGTTCCTTTTCGTCTAGCAGCTCGGTGATCCGGCCCTTCAACTGCTCAACTTCAGCCTTGTGAGCGGCATCCCGGTCGTCCAGTTGCTTGGCCACATCCACCGAGGACACACAATCCTGGTGGCGTGCCTCCAGTGCAGCCTTCTCATCTACAAAGATTTCAAGTTAAAAGGATTTGAAGAAAGAAAACAGTGACAAAGAGTAAAGGATTTGAAGTATAAAGTAGCTATCCGGGTAACAGCAGGATCCGGCGTACCAGTAAGCTCTTTCACCCTCGTAAGAAGCGCGGCGACTTGTTTTTCAGTGCCAGCTGCAGAATGTCGGCACAAGGTTATGTGTCGGTAAGAAGAAGTATTGCAAAGTAAAGAGAGGAAAGATATCCGGCATACAGCAGTATGTCGGCAAAGATTACCTTTCCGGGACAGCTCCTGCTGAAGCTTGCTGTGTGCGTCAGATAGCTTCCGGTGCTCGCACACCAACTCATGGAACATGTCGGCCCGGGTGTTGTTCATGCGCTGCAAAAATGCCGGGATTTGAAATGTCAGCAGAGAAATTTGACATGATAATTAAAGTGAAGATTTTATCAAGTGATCATCCTTTTAAAGACCCGGCACAGGTGCTGCGCACCTATCCCGGCTCTCGGTGACTAGGATTTGAAGCTCGAATCGAGCTTGTATCCCGGTCAAGAGGATTTGAAAGATAATAGAGATGTGAAATTGTTAAAGACCCGGCACAGGTGCTGCGCACCTATCCCGGCCCTCGGTGACTAGGATTTGAAGCTCGGATCGAGCTCATATGTCGGCAGTTAATTCAAAAGAAGCTAGCTAAAGGACTATGAGAAAATCCCGGATGTCCATATCCCGGACAGCCGACATTTTCGGGGACTGGGGATATGTGTGTAAATGTAAAGGACTTACGTTGGTGGCATCGGCCAACTTGTGAAGTCTTTGCTGGATGCTGAGGAGCTCGCTGGCGATAGGTATGGGCTTCGCTGCCAGGAAGTCGCTTGGGTCGCCACTGGTCTTGGCTTCGGCCAGCTTCTTGCTCCTTGAGTCCGCAGTGTCCATGTGGCTGGCGTCGTTCCACTTGATGCACTGCTCCTTAAGAGAGCCGAGGCTCTCATCACTTTTCGTCGCAAGAGGGACGAGGCCCTCGAGTTCTGGGGTGTCGAAGAAGCTTTTCCGGTACCCCGGCCGGGCTGCTGCCCTGCCAAGATGCAGGGCCAGAGCAGAGCTGGTCCCGGACGCTACCTTGGGAGGAGCAGTTTCGGCAGATGGTGTGCCGGACTTGGCCGGCTGAATCTTCAACGTGCCGGTCTTGGCCGGGGCAGTGGACTTGGCCGGTGCAGTGGTCTTGGCCGGTGCAGTGGTCTTGGCCGGTGCTGGGGTCTTGTCAGCTGGAGGAGTCTCGGGTGCGGGCTGTTCCGGCGCGGCCGGTGCTTCTTGGCCAGCGGGAGCAGGATCCGGAAAAGTCCGGACTTCCGGCACTAAAGGGCCTTTGCCCTTGATGTCTGTGCCGGCGCTCTTGTCGCTTGCGCCGGCGTCGTCAGTTGTGCCGGCGTCGCGGGTGGACGCGCCGGAGTCTGGTGCTTCTTGGTGGGCTCCTGTGTCCATGTGGACATCAGGAGCCGGAGGTTCCTGTTGAGCCCCCGAGTCCATGTGGACGTCGGGGGCAGAGGTATCTTGTTCCGGCGGAGGAACGTCCTTCGCCGGGGAGGAGGTCTTGTCGGGCGCAGACGAGGATGCCGGCGCCGGGGAGGTCGTGTGACTGGCAGAGGGAATGTCGGAGGTAGCAGGGGCAGCGGGCTTGGTAACCTTCGGGTCGCCACTCAAGCCAGAAGCTTGTTCCGGCTCAAGAGGAGCACTGAAAGAGAGAAAACACCAAGTCAGTAATACAAACAAGAGATATGTCGGAGGAAATGCAAAGAAAAGGAAATTTACCCCGAGGCAACAGGCCTCTGTTTCTTCTGTTTGGGCACGCAGACCTTCTGCCTCTTCGACCTCTGAGGTATGTCGGACGGGGGCTTCACACCTCGCTTCCGGCCGGCACGTCCGCCGGTGGAAGGAGGTCCCTGGTTCAGAGGGGCGGCGTCGATAACGATATCGTCCGGGATAGCTGAGGACGGCATTGGAAACTCGTGAGCAATAGGTGTTGCTGGAAAGGCGTACGCAAGTGGCGTCGGGTCATAGTACAGCAGGACCTCCTCGTCAGAATCAATCTCACTCCGGTCTTGAGTATAATGCCGGGATGAAGAGCCCTTACCCATGGCAGCTGCAGCACGGGTGCTCCTGGGAAGCTTATCCCAGTGATCCGGATCTTCAGCATCCGCAACGGTGCGGTCCGCCGCGATCTTGATCCGGGAGTTCTCCATGGTTTGGAAGCTGAATTTCTGTATAAACAGCAAAGTCAAGTATTCAGACAAGGAATTTCTGTATGTCGGATCAATATGATATGTGTCGGCAAACAGACATGTGTCGGCTTAAGTATCTATGTGCCGGACATGGACTTTATGTGTCGGATAAGATGGTTTACCGTTGGGGCGGGCCTATCCCGGCTGTATGGTTCTAGCCCCCAGGCAAAAGTGGCCTGAGAGGACTTGCACACATCCTTAATCCGGCGCAGAATGTCGGCCGGAGTCAGCTCGTGTGTGGAGTGCCGGGTGGGGTCCATTGGCCCGCTCATCTAGCAGATCTTGTGCGGCCGGCGCTGCAGAGGGGAGACGCGCCGGCTTATATAGCAGGCCACCAGGTCTTGAGGAGTAAGACCGGCATCCATGAGCTCGCCCTTAACCCGGTGAAGCGCATTCACCGGCATCACCGAGTTCCTCGGGTTATAGGTCCAGTTCGTCATCGCCAAGGGTGGCTCGTCCACAAATGGCGGCAGGTTGAGCAAATCCTCGTCGGTGGTGTTCTTGACGTAGAAGAAGCTTTTCTGCCACTTCTTGCAAGATTCCAGGAGTTCCACCTTGGGGAAGTCCGAGCCCTTCCAGGACATGATGGTGGCCGCGCCGCAGAGGGTCATGGGGCGGTCCTTCTTTTCCTGGGCCGTCTCCGGCGGGTCGTCCTTGCTCCGGGGCGGCTCTTGGACGACTTGCTTCCGCAGTTGGAAGTACTTCGCCCAGCCTTGAGTAAGGGCCTCTATGCCGGCATAGCCCTCGCAAAAAGCAGCGAAGGCGGAGAGGCTCATCACGGCATTGGCCGGGATATGATGAGGTTGAAGATCATAGGTGTTGAGGAAGTCCCGGAAGAAGTCCGATACCGGCAGACCAAAGCCCCGCTCGAAGTGGGCGATGAAGACGACGTGTTCGCCGGGTTCAGGTGCCGGCACAATTTCTCCTGCTGGTAGCCGGCATGCTACGCCCTCCGGGACTCTCCTGGTGGAGGTGACCCAGGATATCTCGGCCGGAGTAACCTCCGACCCCTCCCAGCCGGAGCGTCCTTGAGCTCGGGCCGAGGTATCTTCCTCAGAGGCCGAGGTAGTCGTCATGCTTGATGATGCCATCTTAGTGGCCGGGATAAGGCGTGACAGCCGGAGTCCCGTGGTGTTATTCCTATCAAGGCCGGAGAAAAGAGGGAGGTTAGTCTCTCCGGCATACCACTCTCACAGATGTTAGCAGGAATAGAAGATCTACCGAGGCAGTTAAAATAGGAAACAAATAAGGGTAAAACTCCTAAAGATGAACACCTGCGAGCGTTGCCTAGCAATGCTAGTCGAATCAAAGGGAAAACTAGTTCTGAAACCGAAGCAGATCTGTGCCAGTGAGGCTACCGCAGCCTAGTTGCAGAAGAGCAGGGAAAGGAAGAACAGAGGAAGAGGAGGTCTCACCGGAGCTTGGCCAGCGACGATGGAGCGGCGGCGGCGAGCGTGCAGGAAGATCCAATCTCCCTGCAATGCTGCGGGGAGAAGTGGCGGCGGTGGCGTCGTCGACGATGACGCCGGACGTCGGCAAGCGGAGGCGCCGGCGGGCAGGTGGACGACGGCGGCAGCTTCCCTTCTCGGTTTCTTGGTCCGGCGACGAAGCGCAAGGGGCAAAGGAGCAGAGGAGGAAGACGATGGTGGTGGGGGGTAAAAAGATAGGTTTACCCCCGCCGCCCTATTTATAGGTCTAGCGAAGAGGCAGGGTCGCGGGGGTCGTGGGGATCGTGGGAGTGTTCCACTCCCCCGACCGTTTCTGCGGCGAGGCGCCACGTGGCGGCACAGAGTGGGGCGGCGGTTCCTGTAACCGTGCCATGACGCAATGATGGCAAGAGGTAACTGCTGCACTGTGAACCGTCGCATCGTGGGTGACTGTTCGAGGTGGCAGGGCAGTTACAAGTTTCGAGGCAAAGCTGTCAAACATGGCTTCTCGAGGAAGGCTCGTCTATATGTCGGATTAATTGCCCGATGTATATGTTCCGTCCGGAATACCCTAGGGACCGGCCGGAATAAGTTTTGGAACAGGAACAGAGGCCGGGATATGTGCAGATGTGCCGGCTTATAATCTGATCGCCGGGGCATAATGAAGAAAGGTATGTTGAACCTGTCGAGGCTCCACAGTTATGACTGGGGAACCTCGGCAGCTTCGGGGACTAGTGTCGGGGGGATGACCCCCGGTAGGGTCAAGAGAGTAGAAAGACACAAGGTCTATGATTGACTTTATGCCGGGTTATCAAGGAAGGGCCTGGCCGGAATATAAGAGCATCGGCCAGGCCGGCATATAATGTGTATCCCGGCTGATACTTGGATATGCCGGCATAGCCGGAATACTAGTATAGGTGTGCCGGCATATACTCAGATATGCCGGCCTAATTATTTTGTGTGTTGTGCAGGAGCAGGGGAGGCCGGATTACCCGACCCTCGTAGGTCGTTGGTCCGGCATATAAGTCCTGGGTATGGCCAACGGTCATATCCGGGATACTTAAGTCAACTAAGGTGTCACATCCCTACAATCAAGGAAGAAGACATCCAAGCATGGTAGCAGAGTAAGATGGCAGGGTGCACAGTGGAGGTTACCTACCCTCACTGTGCACAAGTACAAGCTTACCTCAGAATGGTAAGGTCACAGTTCAAGAGGTACAAGGTACAGCAAGGGGAGTCCCATCGAGAGCAATCAGGGAGAAAGTCGTGGGCGTCTGCCCTCGACAGCAAGTCCTGTTTGGAGTGTAGTTGGTGTCTCCTGGTCTTCTATGACCGTTGTAACCCTGGCCACCACTATATAAGGTGGCACAGGGAGTCCTAGCAAGGGGCTGATAGGCTGATAGGTTGGTGGTTGGCTAATAGTTGTTGGTTGGTCACTAGAAGAAGGTTGAAGGTTAGAGGTTTAGCAGTTCATCTTCCTTCACTAGCAGAGAGCTTGGAAGCACCATTGTTGTGTACTACATCGACCCATATATACAATCAGTAGAGCAGGAGTAGGGGTGTTATCTCCTTACGAGAGCCCCGAACCTGGGTAGATCAGTGTCTCTTTCTGTCTTGCTTTTTAGCTCGTTCCCCTCTCCCGAATCCTCCAGCATCTAGTTCGGCCCCCATTTAAGCCATCCTATGGCATATGTTGTTTCACCACGACGACACCGGAACTAACCTATTAACAAGTCGCCACAGTGCGAGTTCCCAGTTTTCTGCTGTTTTTGTGTTTTAGAAGTGATACACAGGAAATATTCTCGGAATTGGACGAAACAAGTTCCTGAAGTCTTATTTTTCCCGGAAGCTTCCAGAGATCCGAAAATAAGATGGAGGGGGGCCTGGCCGCGCTCCCTATGTGTGAGAGCCCCTCAAGCCACCTTTGACGATGTCCCTTCGCCTATAAAGACCCCCCCCCGACGGAAAAAACCTAAGGACCCGATCAATTTTCCAGAACACATCGCGATCCGCCGCCGCCGTTGACCCGAAGATCGGGAGGGTCCAGAAGCTCTTCCCGGCACCCTGCCGGAGAGGGGAATCGCCACCGGAGGTCTTCTTCATCGCCTTGCTTGCCTCCGGAGCGATGAGTGAGTAGTCTACCTTGGACTATGGGTCCATAGCAGTAGCTAGATGGTTGTCTCCTCCACCATGTGCTTCATGTTTAGATCTCATGAGCTGCCCTACATGATTGAGATCACCGTTATGTAATTCTACATGTTTGGTTTGTTGGGATCCGATGAATATTGGTGTTATGATTGAGTTGTGCTGCGTGTGATGGCGCCCAGAAAAGAGGCTGCTGGTGCCAAGTTGACGTGTAGCAGACGGTCTTTGTGCGTGGTGAATAACCAGTCCGTTGGGAACCCCAAGAGGAAGGTATGATGAGTATAGCAGCTAGTTTTCCCTCAGTTAAGAAACCAAGGTTTATCGTTCTTGGAGAGGAGAGACAAACGACTGAAGGTGATACTTGCTAGCTTGCGATAGCTCAGGACAATTTATATATGGCGCCTCGTCCAAGCTTTGCTTGCTAGCTGCAACGCGGAACCTGCACACAAACAACCAAGTACTTTGTTCCCAACTTGCGATGAGGTTGTCAATCTCACCGGTTTGCTTGAAACAAAGGTTATGAGCGTATCGAGTGGAAAACAATAGAGTATGCAAATAAAGTAAACAGTGCGAGTAAAGTAAACAGTGCGAGTAAAGTAAACAGGTAATAGCAATATGATGGAAATAGGACCGGGGTCCACAGTTCACTAGTGGTGTCTCTCCATAAGATAAATAACACATGCTGGGTAACCAAATTACAGTTGGGCAATTGATAGAATACAGATAAACGTGATATGTCAAGAAGATCACTATGAGATTTACTCTGGGCATTAGAAACAAAATACATAGACCGCCATCCAACTGCATCTATGACTAATAATCCACTTGTGGTGAATCAATCCGAGAACTCCACAAGTATTAAGTTGCGAACAACAGATAATTGCATTAAGCAAAGTGTGTAATGTAAACAAAGCATATGCCCTTGAGCATATGAATGTTGTTTTCTCCCTAGTAGCAACAGCACATCTACAACCTTAGAGGTTTCTGTCACTCCCCCAGATTAAATAGAGGCATGAACCCACTATCGAGCATAAATACCCCCTCTTGGAGTCACTAGCAACTACTCGGCCAAGATAGCTACTAACAACGGAGAGCATGCAAGATCATAAACAATATAGAGATAACAAAAGATAATATTCAGTACAGCAAGTTAATCATAAACACCAATATTCATCGGATCCCAACAAACCAAACATGTAGAATTACATAACGGTGATCTCAATCATGTAGGGCAGCTCATGAGATCTAAACATTAAGCACATGGTGGAGGAGACAACCATCTGGCTACTGCTATGGACCCATAGTCCAAGGTAGACTACTCACTCATCGCTCCGGAGGCAAGCATGGCGATGAAGAAGACCTCCGGTGGCGATTCCCCTCTCCGGCAGGGTGCCGGGAAGAGCTTCTGGACCCTCCCGATCTTCGGGTCGACGGCGGCGGCGGATCGCGATGTGTTCTGGAAAATTGATCGGGTACTTAGGTTTTTTCCGTCGGGGGGTCTTTATAGGCGAAGGGGCGATGTCAGAGGAGGGACCAGGCGGCCTCACGCCAGGCTCGCGCGGCCAGGGGCCTGGCCGCGCCGCCCTGGCGTGTGGGCCCCTGGTGGCCCACCTCCTACTCTTCTTCGGATCTTTGGAAGCTTCCGGGTAAAATAAGACTTCAGGAACTTGTTTCGTCCAATTCCGAGAATATTTCCCGTGTATCACTTCTGAAACACAAAAACAGCAGAAAACAGGGAACTGGCACTGTGGCAACTCGTTAATAGGTTAGTTCCGGAAAATGCATAAAAGTGCCACGAAGTGTAACGAAACAATAGACAAATGGTGTAAAAACAAGCATGGAGCATCAAAAATTATAGATACGTTGGAGACGTATCAAGCATCCCCAAGCTTAACTCCTGCTCGTCCTCGAGTAGGTAAGTGATAACAAAAGAATAATTTTTGAGGTGACATGCACCTACACAATCTTGATCATGTATGTAAGCATTTATGAGCTGGGATCATAAGAACTTAAAACATGGGCATGAAGATATAATCTTGATAATAAGAACTTAGCAACCATATTGTAAACATGCAAATGAACACAAACAAAAGATCATGAAAATGAAACAGTGAAAGTCAAACGTGTGTTCAAATCATAAGGAAAAACATACAAATGGTTTTCAGCTTGCCCTTCAAAGAGAGCAAAACATAAATGCATAGGACACCTTCAAGTTTAAGAGGGCGACTAGATACAAATAATTTAAGAACAAGTGAAACCAACAATATGAATCAATCAATGAACTTTGGGACAATGCATATTACACTAAGAATGACAACTATGCTCTCTTAATGGTGCATAAAGAAAGAAGGTGGTGACTCAACATAAAAGTAGAAGAAAGACCCTTCGCGGAGGGAAGCAGTGATTGCAAGTTTTATAGACCTTCAAAAATTATGGTACTTACCGGCTTTGAGCTCTCATTGCCCCCATCATAAACATCTTGAATGGTTAGAGTTAATGCGAGAACAATTATGATGCATATGCTTGAAATATCATAAGTTGAAAACCTTGTGCCCCGTGAATACGATTACCCAAACCTCATGCTACTTTACTTAGAGTCCCAAGCAAGGCTCTTGTCATTGTAAGTATATGCATATCATTGAGAACAGCCAATGGGGTACCTCCATGCCCGATGACATGGAACAAGCCCACACCAAAATGACAGGACAAGCAGACAATGAACACCTCGACATCTCTTTTATTTTCCTTTTGTTTAGCTTTTTATTGTGAGATGCGTCGTCGAATGTTCACCATGGGTATGCTGCAAATTTCCACCATGAATTATGCATGGCTTAGATTGGCGGCCCGGCGTTTCCCTAACACATATACAAACTCCATGATCCCCACAAGATTCCCAATTCATTTCACACCGCTGGCATCCATAAACAAAAGATCACGATATCAACTCAAATAAGAAGTGCAATGTTGAAAGCTTGCCCCATGACAGCATGGCTGGGCTAGAATCCAACTTACAACTTGCAAGCATAACAACTCAACATAAGAGACCACAATGTCAAATTTTTAAGAACAGGAAAAAGTAAAGTGTGCCTTCCGGTTCGTGAGAGCTTTACTGACCGAATTTCGCATAACACTGGTAAGAGTTTAATTTGAAGAGAAAATAAAAGCAAGTCAAATTTACTTGGAATAGCAAATTGCTAGTAGGTATGTATGGTGGACACTTTGGAAAACTTGGCTTTTAGGAGTTGGATGCACGAGTAGAGCTCATACTCAGTACAAGGCGAGGGCTAGCAAAAGACTGGGAGCGACCAACTAAGAGAGCAATAATGGCCATAATCATGCAAAGCGACAAAGCGACATTAAAAGAAGCATAAGATGGCATCAAAAGTCAAAAACTAAATGATCATGAAGGCAATTGGCGACTTTGTAAGAGTCTAACATGTGTGAGTATGCGCCAAGTCAACCCAAATAAAGCATCAAGGAGAAAACCAAAATAATGCTTCCATACAATAAAAACAACGCATGATTTTTTCAAAGGCTCATTAAGCAATCTCAGTCATTTGAGACAAGTCATGCTACAGCAAAACCACTAAGCATACTATCAAAAAGACATCAAGCATGACATGAAAAAGCCTAAGCCGCAGTCTACACAAGCTCCTTCTTGTACCACTATTTTGCACAAAGCTTTTTCTCTTTTCCAACACCATTTGAAATTTTTATAAACACCTCTTTTGATGAAAACCAATAAAGATCAGAGGCAAAAATACACCTTGATGAAAAGATATGACAAGGTCTGAACACAAATCAAGGCGAAAACGAAAACCAAAAGCAGTAGCAGAAAAAGAAGAACACTCGATTTTTAATAAGAGTGAAAACTAGAGTGTTCTTGGCAAATGAAAAGCAAGGCAACTTCTCCAAAAGAAATTTGTTGGGTTCCAACCATTTATTGCAGCAAACAAACAAACTAAACTAACTAAGAAAACTAAAACAACTAACGCTCCAAGAAAAACACATAGTGCATGAAGCAATAAAAATATAGCGTCTTGAAAGGTGACCTGATTTTTGCCGATGAAGAAGGGGTGCCTCGGGGGCATCCCCAAGCTTTGACGCTTGTACTTCTTGGATATTTCTTGGGGTAATGCATGGGCATCTCGAAGCTTGAGCTTTTGTCCATTCTTCAACTCATCTCATCATTCTCCAATCCCTACACTTGAAAACTTCCTTCATACAAAACTAAACACAATTCTATTAGCAACATTAGTGCAAGCATAACATATAATCAACCCTCTTTTTGCTTCAGGTTTCAACTCAAAACCACCACATATATAGCAAATACTACTGTAGCAACTTCTCTAAAAGTTCCGTGATCAAAAGAACTCAAAAGAAAGCGATAAAGTGGCAAACACAAATATTGGCAGAAATCTGTCAAAACTGAACAGCTGACAAAGGTCGAATTTTTGAGGGGTTTTCTGTTGCTCAAATCAAAAAGTGTTCAACTAACAAGAGTTTGGATATAACCTGGGGCATATGCACAAGAAATCGCAGGTCCAAAAGATATACATAGAATTTATACGAATTTTTACGGTGCAGCACCAAAAACAGTTTCAGGACAGCAACATCCCCAAATCTTTACCTCACTCGAATTAGAGGCTTCTCTTGGCACAAAAACGAAATAAACAAGATAAGGAGCGTTCATTACAGTAGTAATGACTTCCAAGACTCAAATAAAAGAAAAAGTACTGAAAAGAAAACATTGGGTTATCTCCCAAGAGTGCTTTTTTTAACGCCTTTGAGCTAGGCGCAGAAAATTGCGAATCAAGTAACATCAAGTGATGAAGCATCAAGCTCATAATTTGCTCTAAGAATAGAGTCAAAAAATAATTTCTTTATTTTCCTAGGGAAGTGTTCCATACCTTTCTTTAGTGGGAATTGATATTTGATAGTGCCTTCCCTCATATCAATGATAGCACCTACAGTTCGACGAAAGGGTCTTCCCAAAATAATAGGACATGAAGCATCTCATTCAATGTCCATAACAAGAAAATCAACGGGAACAAGGTTATTATTAACCACAATAAGAACATCATTAATCCTTCCCAAAGGTTTCTTCTTAGCAACATCAGCAATAGGAACATCAAAATAACATTTTTCAAGCGGTGGTAAATCAAGCATGTCATAAATCTTTCTAGGCATGATAGAAATACTAGCACCTAGATTACATAAAGCATGGCAATCAAAACCATTAACATGCATATCAATGATGGGTTCCCAACCATCTTCTAACTTCTTGGGAACAGAGGCTTTTTGCTTCAACTTTTCATCCCTAATTTTTATGAGAGCATTGGTAATATGCTTAGTAAAAGCAATATTTAAAGAACTAGCATTGGGAGTCAAAGCAAGATTTTGCAAGAACAAAATTACTTCAGATATATTGCAGCCATCAACATCAAAATCATTAAAAGAAGTAGAGCTAACATCTCCCACACTCCAAAAAATTTCAGCACTCTTTTGAGAAAAAGTTTTGGCAGTTTTAGGCTTTTTAACACAAGGAGTGGGAGTTTTCTCTACACCAATCAAAGTAAGAGGATTGCTAGCATTAGGAGCAACATCATTAGGGGTAGTAATGTTACATACCTTCATTTCTCTAGCCATCTCATCTTCTCTTTCCCACCTGGCATGCAATTCCGCTAACAATCTAATATTTTCATCAATTCCAACTTGAATAGCATTAGCGGTAGCAAAAACATTGTTCTCTTTCACATCATTAGGCAACACTTTTAATTTCAGAAGTTCAACATCATGAGCAAGGCTATCAACTTTAGAAGCAAGAATATCAATTTTGCCTAACTTTTCCTCAACAGACTTGTTAAAAGTAGTTTGCTTACCGATGAAGTCCTTGAGCATTACCTCAAGCTCGGAGGGCGCGGCCCTAGTGTTGTTGTAGGAATTACCATAAGAGTTACCGTAACCATTACCATTGGTAGAAGGATACGGCCTATAATTGTTACTAGCAAAATTGTTCCTATAAGCATTGTTGTTAAAATTATTGTTTCTAATGAAATTCACATCAACATGCTCTTCTTGAGCAACCAGAGAGGCTAAAGGAACATTATTAGGATCAACATGAGTCCTATCATTAGCAAGCATAGCCATAATAGTATCAATCTTATCATTCAAGGAAGAGGTTTCCTCAACAGAATTTACCTTCTTACCTTGTGGAGCTCTCTCGGTGTGCCATTCGGAATAATTTACCATCATGTTGTCGAGTAGCTTTGATGCGGCGCCCAAGGTAAGGGACATAAATGTGCCCCCAGCAGCTGAATCAAGTAGGTTCCTTGAAGAAAAATTCAGTCCTGCATAAAAAGTTTGGATAATCATCCAAGTAGTCAGTCCATGAGTGGGGCAATTCTTTATCATAGATTTCATTCTTTCCCAAGCTTGAGCAACATGTTCATTATCAAACTGAGTAAACTTCATAATATTGCTACGCAAAGATATAATCTTAGCAGGAGGATAGTATCTACCAATAAAAGCATCCTTACACCTAGCCCATGAATCAATACTATTCTTAGTCAAAGACAGCAACCAATCTTTAGCTTTTCCTCTCAAAGAAAAAGGAAACAACTTGAGCTTACTAATATCACTATCAACATCCTTATATTTCTGCATCTCACATAGCTCAACAAAATTGTTGAGATGAGCTGCAACATCTTCAGTACTAGCACTAGAGAATTGCTCTTTCATAGCAAGGTTCAATAAAGCAGGCTTAATCTCATAAAAGTTTGCAGCAGGAGCAGGTGGTGCAATAGGAGTGCAGATAAAATCACTATTGTTTGTGCTAGTAAAGTCACACAACTTGGTGTTTTCAGGATTGGCCATTTCAGCAAAACGAAAGTAAACAAGTAAAAACAACTACCAAGGATTCTAATTTTTTTGGATTTTTGATATAAAACGATACAGGTAAAATAAATAAAATAAAGCAAAACAATAAAACAAAGTAAAGGATGTGTGTGCGAAAACTCCCCTCGTAGAAGTCTTCTACTTCCTCCCCGGCAACGACGCCAAAAAAGAAGCTACTGCGTGTGATGGCGCCCAGAAAAGAGGCTGCTGGTGCCAAGTTGACGTGTAGCAGACGGTCCTTGTGCGTGGTGAATAACCAGCCCGTTGGGAACCCCAAGAGGAAGGTATGATGAGTATAGCAGCTAGTTTTCCCTCAGTTAAGAAACCAAGGTTTATCGTTCTTGGAGAGGAGAGACAAACGACTGAAGGTGATGCTTGCTAGCTTGCGATAGCTCAGGACAATTTATATATGGCGCCTCGTCCAAGCTTTGCTTGCTAGCTGCAACGCGGAACCTGCACACAAACAACCAAGTACTTTGTTCCCAACTTGCGATGAGGTTGTCAATCTCACCGGTTTGCTTGAAACAAAGGTTATGAGCGTATCGAGTGGAAAACAATAGAGTATGCGAATAAAGTAAACAGTGCGAGTAAAGTAAACAGTGCGAGTAAAGTAAACAGGTAATAGCAATATGATGGAAATAGGACCGGGGTCCACAGTTCACTAGTGGTGTCTCTCCATAAGATAAATAACACATGCTGGGTAAACAAATTACAGTTGGGCAATTGATAGAATAAAGATAAACGTGATATGTCAAGAAGATCACTATAAGATTTACTCTGGGCATTACAACAAAATACATAGACCGCCATCCAACTGCATCTATGACTAATAATCCACTTGTGGTGAATCAATCCGAGAACTCCACAAGTATTAAGTTGCGAACAATAGATAATTGCATTAAGCAAAGTGTGTAATGTAAACAAAGCATATGCCCTTGAGCATATGAATGTTGTTTTCTCCCTAGTAGCAATAGCACATCTACAACCTTAGAGGTTTATGTCACTCCCCCAGATTAAATAGAGGCATGAACCCACTGTCGAGCATAAATACCCCCTCTTGGAGTCACTAGCAACTACTCGGCCAAGATAGCTACTAACAACGGAGAGCATGCAAGATCATAAACAACATAGAGATAACAAAAGATAATATTCAGTACAACAACTTAATCATAAACACCAATATTCATCGGATCCCAACAAACCAAACATGTAGAATTACATAACGGTGATCTCAATCATGTAGGGCAGCTCATGAGATCTAAACATGAAGCACATGGTGGAGGAGACAACCATCTAGCTACTACTATGGACCCATAGTCCAAGGTAGACTACTCACTCATCGCTCCGGAGGCAAGCATGGCGATGAAGAAGACCTCCGGTGGCGACTCCCCTCTCCGGCAGGGTGCCGGGAAGAGCTTCTGGACCCTCCCGATCTTCGGGTCGACGGCGGCGGCGGATCGTGATGTGTTCTAGAAAATTGATCGGGTACTTAGGTTTTTTCCGTCGGGGGGTCTTTATAGGCGAAGGGGCGATGTCAGAGGAGGGACCAGGCGACCTCACGCCAGGCTCGCGTGGCCAGGGGCCTGGCCGCGCCGCCCTGGCGTGTGGGCCCCTGGTGGCCCACCTCCTACTCTTCTTTGGATCTCTGGAAGCTTCCGGGTAAAATAAGACTTCAGGAATTTGTTTTGTCCAATTCCGAGAATATTTCCTGTGTATCACTTCTGAAACACAAAAACAGCAGAAAATACGGAACTGGCACTGTGGCAACTCGTTAATAGGTTAGTTCCGGAAAATGCATAAAAGTGTCACGAAGTGTAACGAAACAATAGACAAATGTTGTAAAAACAAGCATGGAGCATCAAAAATTATCGATACGTTGGAGACGTATCAAGTTGCTATACTGAAATATATCTTATGTTATCTCTATGTTGTTTATGATCTTGCATGCTCTCCGTTGTTAGTAGCTATCTTGGCCGAGTAGTTGCTAGTGACTCCAAGAGGGGGTATTTATGCTCGATAGTGGGTTCATGCCTCTATTTAATCTGGGGGAGTGACAGAAACCTCTAAGGTTGTAGATATGCTGTTGCTACTAGGGAGAAAACAACATTCATATGCTCAAGGGCATATGCTTTGTTTATATTACACACTTTGCTTAATGCAATTATCTGTTGTTCGCAACTTAATACTTGTGGAGTTCTCAGATTGATTTGCCACAAGTGGATTATTAGTCATAGATGCAGTTGGATGGTGGTCTATGTATTTTGTTGTAATGCCCAGAGTAAATCGCATAGTGATCTTCTTGACATATCACGTTTATCTTTATTCTATCAATTGCCCAACTATAATTTGTTTACCCAGCATGTGTTATTTATCTTATGGAGAGACACCACTAGTGAACTATGGACCCCGGTCCTATTTCCATCATATTGCTATCACCTGTTTACTTTACTCGCAATGTTTACTTTACTCGCATACTTCTACTGTTTTCCACTCGACACGCTCATACCCTTTGTTTCAAGCAAACCGGTGAGATTGACAACCTCATCGCAAGTTGGGAGCAAAGTATTTGGTTGTGTTGTGTGCAGGTTCCGCGTTGCAGCTAGCAAGCAAAGCTTGGACAAGGCGCCCTATAAATTGTCCAAAGCCATCGCAAGCTAGCAAGCATCACCTTCGGTCGTATTGTCTGCTCTTCTCCTGATCGACATACCTTGGTTCTTAACTGAGGGAAAACTTGCTGCTATATTCATCAAAACCTTCTCTTGGGGTTTTCCAACTGGCCGGTTATTTTACTTCATCAACTCGGCCCCATCAAGTTTTCTGGCGCCGTTGCCGGGGAAGAAGTGGAAGACCTCTGCAAGGGGAGTTTTTCGCACACACATCCTTTACTTTATTTTAAGTTTTGCTTTACTTTATTTTTACTTGCATCATTTTATATCAAAAACCCAAAAAAATTAGAATCCTTGGTAGTTGTTTTTACTTATCTACTTTTAGTTTTGCTGAAATGGCTACTCCTGAAAACACCAAGTTGTGTGACTTTACTAGCATGAACAATAGTGATTTTATCTGCACTCCTATTGCACCACCTGCTCCTGCTGCAAACTTTTTTGAGATTAAGCCTGCTTTGTTGAACCTTGTTATGAAAGAGCAATTTTCTGGTGCTAGTACTGAAGATGCTGCAGCTCATCTCAACAATTTTGCTGAGCTATGTGAGATGCAAAAATATAAGGATGTAGAAAGTGATATTATTAAGCTCAAGTTGTTTCCTTTTTCTTTGAGAGGAAAAGCTAAGGATTGTTTGCTGTCTTTGACTAAGAATAGCATTGATTCATGGGCTAAGTGTAAGGATGCTTTTATTGGTAGATATTATCCTCCTGCTAAGATTATATCCTTGCGTAGCAATATTATATAGTTTACTCAGTTTGATAATGAACATGTTGCTCAAGCTTGGGAAAGAATGAAATCTATGATAAAGAATTGCCCCACTCATGGACTGACTACTTGGATGATTGTCCAAACTTTTTATGCAGGACTGAATTTTTCTTCAAGGAACCTACTTGATTCAGCTGCTGGAGGCACTTTTATGTCCCTTACCTTGGGTGCCGCAACAAAGCTACTGGACAACATGATGGTAAATTATTCCGAATGGCACACCGAGAGAGCTCCATAAAGTAAGAAGGTAAATTCTGTTGAGGAAACCTCTTCCTTGAGTGATAAGATTGATACCATTATGGCTATGCTTGCTAATGATAGAACTCATGTAGATCCTAATAATGTTCCTTTAGCCTCTTTGGTTGCTCAAGAAGAGCATGTTAATGTGAACTTCATTAGAAACAATAATGCTTATAGGAATAATTTTGCTAGTAACAATTATAGGCCGTTTCCCTCTAATGGTGAAAATGGCTATCTTGGTAGACCTAAAATGCCTAGTGAAGAGAGGTTTTTAGAACTTGAAAAGGCTACCAAGAATTTTATGCAAATGCAATATGAGCAAAATAAGTTGTTTACTAAGACTATGGAGGAGCAATCAGCTCTGTTGAGGACTATTATTCATCAACTTGAAAATTTAAACAAAGCTATTCCTGAGTTGCAAGCTAAGGTTTCCAAAGCTGAAACTGATATTACATCTTTGTCTAATGTGCAATCCTCTTTAGTTAATAGAATGTCCGCTAAGCCTGATCCTTTTGCTACTGCTAATGCTATTCAAGTTGGAATTGATGAAAATCTTAGATTGTTAGCAGAATTGCATGCTAGATGGGAAAGAGAGGATGAGATTGCTAGGAATATGAAAGTTTGTACTATTACTACCTCTAATGATGTTGTTCCTAATGCTAGCAATCCTCTTACTTTGAATGGTGTAGAGAAAACTCCCACTCCTTGTGTTAAAAAGCCTAAAACTGCCAAAACTTTTTTTCAAAAAAGTGCTGAAATTTTTCAGAGTGTAGGAGATGATAGCTCTATTTCCTTTAATGATTTTGATGTTGATGGCTGCAATATATCTGAAGTTATTTTGTTCTGGCAAAAGCTTGCTTTGACTCCCAATGCTAGTTCTTTAAATATTGCTTTTACTAAGCATATTACCAATGCTCTCATGAAAATTAGGGATGAAAAGTTGCAACAAAAAGCCTCTATTCCTAAGAAGTTAGAAGATGGTTGGGACATTGACATGCATGTTAATGGTTTTGATTGCCATGCTTTATGTGATCTAGGTGCTAGTATTTCTATCATGCCTAGAAAAATTTATGACATGCTTGATTTACCGCCTCTTGAAAAATGTTATTATGATGTTCCTATTGCTGATGTTGCTAAGAAGAAACCTTTGGGAAGGATTAATGATGTTCTTATTGTGGTTAACAATAACCTTGTTCCCGTTGATTTTCTTGTTATGGACGTTGAATGCCATGCTTCATGTCCTATTATTTTGGGAAGACCCTTTCTTCGAACTGTAGGTGCCATCATTGATATGAGGGAAGGCACTATAAAATATCAATTCCCACTAAAGAAAGGTATGGAACACTTCCCTAGGAAAAGAAAGAAATTTCTTTTTGACTCTATTCTTAGAGCAAATTATGAGCTTGATGCTTCATCACTTGATGTTACTTGATTCACAATTTTCTGCGCCTAGCTCAAAGGCGTTAAAGAAAAGCACTCTTGGGAGATAACCCAATGTTTTATTTCTAGTACTTTTTCTTTTATTTGAGTCTTGGAAGTCATTACTATTGTAATGACCGCTCCTTATCCTTATTATTTTATTGTTGTGCCAAGAGAAGCCTCTAATTCGAGTGAGGTAAAGATTTGGGGATGTTGCTGTCCTGAAACTGTTTTCGGTGCTGCACCGTAAAAATTCGTATAAATTCTCTGTTTATCTTTTGGACCTGCGATTTCTTGTGCATATGACCCAGGTTATATCCAAACTTTCGTTAGTTGAACACTTGTTTATTTGAGCAACAGAAAACCCCTCAAAAATTCGACCTTTGTCAGCTGTTCTGTTTTGACAGATTTCTGCCACTATTCATTTTTGCCGCTTTATCGCTTTCTGTTTGAGTTCTTTTGATCACGGAACTTTTGGGGAAGTTGCTACAGTAGTATATATTTTATATGTGGTGGTTTTGGGTTGAAACCTGAAGCAAAAAGAGGTTGATTATATGGTATGCCTACACTAATGTTGCTAATAGATTTGTGTTTAGTTTTGTATGAAGAAAGTTTTCAAGTGTATGGATTGGAGAATGATGAGATGAGTTGAAGTATGGACAAAAGCTCAAGCTTGGGGATGCCCATGCATCACCCCAAGAAATATCCAAGAAGTACAAGCGTCAAAGCTTGGGGATGCCCCCGAGGCACCCCTTCTTCATCGGCAAAAATCATGTCGCCTTTCAAAACACTATATTTTTAGGGATTTCTATTTTCGTGCCCTCGGGTCCTTAGTTGCACTCAGTTTTCCCCAGCTCGTTAGTTTTTCCTCAGTTTTGTTCAAGCCCTTGTCTGGAACCGTCACAAGTGCTGGAACGGCCGGTTGCCCGACGGTTGAACACATTTGACCGTTAACTACTGACTAGTGGGGCCACGTAGAGCCCGCAAAGACACGTCAGAGCATCCATCTCTGTTTGACCGTAAGCATCGCCGTATCCCTGACCAAAACGCGGACAAGTGGGGCTTCGGTATATCGAATGACAAGTGGGGCCATGACGCTGATACAAGGGGCAATACTAGGGTATGATTAGATTTTTAAACGGAGCTCTACAGCGATGGCACGGAGGAGGTGGCCTGCGGGGTGCCGAGATGAGATCGACGTCCACAAAGATCTGCATGAGGCAAGACCAGACGCATTAGATAGATATGAACTAGACGCGTTTAACCATGCAAAGAAGAGAAAAAATGGTCGAGGACATCGACGACGACCTCAACACTTTGACTGATGGTGTCGGACACGAACGCGAGCAATGTAGAGAAAACTAGTGTCTCTCCTTTCTGGCATGTATAGATGGGTGCTAGGGGAGTGTGGTGGCGAAGGGAAAGACCTCGCGGTGGTCTGTGGCGTCCAGCATAGTGGGGCGGCGTGGCCGTGCCCACAGCGGCGTGCATGTTCGGCATTGGCATCAGCATGTACGTTCGTTATTGGCCTCGGCGGTATCTCTGGTGTGTCAGTGATCGAATGAGGGGACGGGATTGAGGGTGCATCCCAACGGTGACCTAGCAGTGGCGGCGAGCATGCATAGCCGTTCTGACCATGCCGATATCGGCATCGGCATCATTTGGAGGCTGTGGTGCTCGAATCATAGTGGAAATTGCGATTTCCTATTATTTTTACATGCATAATATATAGAAAATAGCTAGATCTATAAATCAATGCATATGAAGCTACATATATATTCTTGGTCATAATCCCCTTAGATGCATGACTTCACGTCGTCGTCGCTTTCATCGTCAGTATCTTCGTCGTCCGTGTAGTAGTACTTCCTGCATTTTGTTCCATCAAACACCTTCATTGTGAGCACATAATCACCTTCATATTTGAAGTGTAGGAAGCAGCCGAAATCCACACCGTGCGCGATGGCAAAATTCTCCCAGCCCTTGTCGAGGTACATCCGGCCTTGTCCGTCAAATAGGACCTCCACGGTTCAGAGACGAGGACCGCAGTCAGCTGCTCGCAGATACACCTTTGTGGGCTCCAGGCCGTCAAGATAGTCCGCAAACTTTTGTGGGAGTGCCTGCAAAGAGATCGAGCACCGATCGTTTGAAATTAAAGGTTCTTTAGAACATGCACATAATTAATCATATGCATCATATATGTGGGAACGCGTACGTATCTTCTTGGCCAAAGGGTCTTCATAGATGGTGATGAAGAACTCCTCTATGATCAATGGCAGTGTTGACGGTGGTGGTGGCAATGATGATGATCTACCACCCCGGCCGCCCCTTCCCCTTCCCCTTCCGGTCGGTGTCTGAGACGTGGAAGCCATGGCAATGGATCAAGTGTATGTGAACGAAGAAGAGAGAGGCAGAAACGAAGAAGAGAGAGGCAGAACCTATTGACATGAGGGATGGCCATTGTGGGGGTTTATAAGGGAGAGATGACCATTGTGGGGTTTACACCATAAATTAAGGTAGAGATGACCGTTGTGGGGTTTACACAATAAATTAAGGAGGAGATGACCGTTGTGGGTGTGGTTTATATCTCAACAAAAAAGTAATGCCTAAAAGAAATGGAAATTCGTGATAGTTTATCATTTTACCGTGAAAAGTAAAGCCTACAAGAAATGGAAATTCATGATAGTTTATCATTTCAATGTGAAAAGTAATGCCTACAAGAAATGGAAATTCGTGATAGTTTATCATTTTACCGTGAAAAGTAATGCCTAAAAGAAATGGAAATTCGTGATAGTTCATCATTTTACCGTGAAAAGTAAAGCCTACAAGAAATGGAAATTCGTGATAGTTTATCATTTTACCGTGAAAAGTAACGCCTACAAGAAATTCATGATTACCCAACTTGTTGGATCCGGTGGCAAACTCGTCATTTAGCATACATAGAGGGGTAGTAGTTTGCCACCGACAGATAGAGAGAGGGTGGCACGATCCTGCCCGTTAGATCATAGGATCGACGGTAGGTGGGCATGATCCGTGTGACAACAGCTCGACCAATCGGGCCAAGTTTGGGCTTCTGTGAGAAGGGAGAGGGTAAAACTGAGTAGTATCAAGGATACAAGGGCAAGTAAATAGTAAACAGGCTAAGGAATTCAAATAAGAGATTTAGAAAAAGAAAAACACATGTTTTGTACAATGAAACCTAGGTTGGCCTACCTCAAAGTATTAGCAATTCAAATATACATGAGTGTAAAAATTATGGCCTCATTCAGACAAACTATGTTTTGGGTATAGATGTTTTGAGAAGGGTTTTGAGTGGAAAGCCATGAACCTTCATAGCTACTAGTGATTTGAGAAGTGGCCATTTGTGTTAAAACTTGATTTATATATGATTGTCTACGTGGCAGGTCGCGTAACAAGACTCCATGAGTAGGAGGCACTATGATTTTATTTTTTTGAAATTTTTTGCGCATGAAATGACTCAATTAGATAGCTTAATCCCATTTGTTGACTCTCTGTTGACCAGCCACTTGAGGGTAAAACTGAGTATATTTTACTAGCCAGTATTAGTACTCGAGGGGAAAACTGAGTACAGATATTTTTCCAGTGTAAGACTCGAGGGTAGAACTGAGTACACGTAACGGTGCTGACGTGTAGTCCCACGGACGTGTGTCACGGTGAGTAGCGGTTAGCCGCGCGGTGCGCGTGTTGAGACCAAATATCAACTGCTGAGACAAACCGTCACTTTGCCAGTACAGAGCCCCTCTCTCCCTCCCTCTGCCCACAGTTTCACGCACGAAACCACGCCTCTCATGTCCCATCACCTTCTCCAAAAAACCCCAGCCGCCCTACGCGCGCTCCCCTGCCGGCGATGGAGAAGAAGAATGCGCCGGCGGCCGTCGCCCCCGAGCCCGTCACCTTCGAGCCCATCGGCTCCGAGCCCGTCGCATCCGAGCCCATCGCCGCCAAGCCCATCGCATCCGAGGGCGGCGCATCCAAGCATGGCGCCTCCGTGAACTGGGCCTCTCTTAAGGGTGACGGACCACTTCACAAGATCGGCGATTGCTTACTGGTGAACGGGGAGTACGTGGACACCTACGCTGATTTGAGGCAAGTTTGTACAAATTGGGCTCAGATCTACCTGAGCCCGACGTGCACCTGCACGAATGGATCGTGGTAGAACATGCCCTTCCACGCACCGCTGAGTTCTCCTTCCTCAACCTCCACACATCCCGCTACGTCACCATTGATCTAACGGAAGTTCATGCAAGGTTCAAATTCCTCCATATCTATAGAGTTAATCTATTTTTATTTTCAATCGTAAACATCTTAGTGCTGAATGTTATCTTCATCAACTCCCTTTTAGATACTACTTTGTCGGCTTTTACCGTGGCGTCAGCATGCTTGCCCAGAGGAACCAGCCGCACAAGATACGGCTTCTGAACCCACTCACAAAGACTTTGAACGCTACGTTTGAGGCGCAGATGCCATCTATGATTGTGGAGTCAGTCGCTGTAATGAAGTCCCCGACTATGGTCTTCATTTGCACAGGTTACCCCAATGAAATTGCTTGGGTCGATGAGAGCTCTCCTACTAAGGATATAGATGTAGAAGATTGGGGAGAAGGAAGATTTTCGATCGAGGACGATTCTCTGCGTTGCATTACCCCATTCAATGGTGAATTGTATGCAATAGCTGTGAACAATTTTGAGTTCGGAACATTAGTGTGCACCAACAATGTCCAGTTGGAGAAGCGCGCGAGCACTGTCAACATGGAGACACTATTTTCATTTCCAGAACTTGGAAATGACAAGTTCTACCTTGTGAAGTCTGATGGTGATCTGCTGCTTGTGTTATTGGGCGGCGGCAGTGGCAACAGGCATTTGGAGGAAGGTCAACCATTGGTGTACCGTGTGGACACTGAGAGCCGCTCTCTCCATGCTGTCAACATTGGCAGTCGTGCCTTCTTCGTCGGTTATAAACGATGTATCTTCGTCGACACCAGAGTGCACCCGACAGTTCGACCTGGCTGCATCTACTATGTGGATTTTGGTTATATCAGACAATACTTTGATGATAGAAAGGCCTGGGATGAGTGGCCACGACATGTGGATAGATTAAATTACGACGGTCTGAAAATAGAACAAAGGCCATACCATTTGGAGGATCTATTGGCTGCACACTACAGACGGAAGGAGTTCAGTCAATATTTTTTTCATCTCATGGAATATAGCGACGACGAAATATATGATGAAGAATGAAGAACCTTCATGTTGGGCATACATTGCATCTTGTATTATTTTCAGCTTAGTTTGTCATGAACATTAACATCGTTAATTTATACTATACTAGCTTCTAGATTAGCTTCTAGATTTGTTACCATATTGGGCAAAAAACGAGGGCCAAAAGGCAACAATCATTGAAGAAAGACAGAAATATAAGCTTCTCTAGATTTGATACTAATTTGGTGAAAAGAGAGAGAACTGTTACAGAGAGAGAGGGGAAAAAGGCGCTCTGAAAAGGCAATGCCAATTTGGCCTGAGAGAGACAGAACCGAGCTCTCACGTACAACCAAACGCGGTCTCATCCTGTCCCACGCGGTCCCTTTCTACCAGCCCCACGCGACGCGGCCCCACATGATGCGGCCCCACACGACGTGGCCCCACACGTTAGCACAGAACGGTCAACTAATGGGAATCGTCCCGTCCGAGCTCCTTCTGAGGGTTTCACACAACGGCTTGGGGAAAACTGAGGAAAAACTAACGAGCTGGGAAAAACTGAGTACAACTAAGGACCCGAGGGCACAAAAATAGAAATCCCATATTTTTATTGCTTCATGCACTATGTGTTTTTCTTGGAGCATCAGTTGTTTTAGTTTTCTTAGTTAGTTTAGTTTTGTTTGCTGTAATAAATGGTTGGACCCCAATAAATTTCTTTTGGAGATGTTGCCTTGCTTTTCATTTGCCAACAACGCTCTAGTTTTCACTCTTATCAAAAATCGAGTGTTCTTCTTTTTCTGCTACTGCTTTTGGTTTTCGCTATCGCCTTGATTTGTGTTCAGACCTTGTCATATCTTTTCATCAAGGTGTATTTTTGCCTCTGATCTTTATTGGTTTTCATCAAAAGAGGTGTCTTAAAAAATTTCAAATGGTGTTGGAAAAGAGAAAAAGCTTTATGCAAAATAATGGTATAAGAAGGAGCTTGTGTAGACTGCGGCTTAGGCTTTTTCATGTCATGCTTGATGTCTTTTTGATAGTATGCTTAGTGGTTTTGCTGTAGCATGACTTGTCTCAAATAACTGAAATTGCTTAATGAGCCTTTGAAAAAATCATGCGTTGTTTTAATTATTTGGAAGCATTATTTTGGTTTTCTCCTTGATGCTTTATTTGGGTTGACTTGGCGCATGCTCACACATGTTAGACTCTTACAAAGTCGCCAATAGCCTCTATGATCATTTAGTTTTTGACTTTTGATGCCATCTTATGCTTCTTTTAATGTCGCTTTGTCGATTTGCATGATTATGTCCGTTATTGCTCTCTTAGTTGGTCGCTCCCAGTCTTTTGCTAGCCCTCGCCTTGTACTGAGTATGAGCTCTACTCGTGCATCCAACTCCTAAAAACCAAGTTTTGTCAAAGTGTCCACCATACATACCTACTAGCAATTTTCTATTCCAAGTAAATTTGACTTGCTTTTATCTTCTCTTCAAATTAAACTCTTACCAGTGTTATGCGAAAATTGGTCAGTAAAGCTCTCACGAACCGGAAGGCACACTTTACTTTTTCCTTATTCTTAAAAAATTGACATTGTGGTCTCTTATGTTGAGTTGTTATGCTTGCAAGTTGTAAGTTGGATTCTAGCCCATCCATGCTGTCATGGGGCAAGCTTTCAACATTGCATTTCTTATTTGAGTTGATATCGTGATCTTTTGTTTATGGATGCCCGCGGTGTGAAATGAATTGGGAATCTTGCGGGGATGATGGAGTTTGTATATGTGTTAGGGAAACGCCTGGGCCGCCAATATAAGCCATGCATAATTCATGGTGGAAATTTGTAGCATACCCATGGTGGACATTCGACGACGCATCTCAAAATAAAAAGCTATACAAATGGTAAATAAAAGAGATGTCGAGGTGTTCATTGTCTGCTTGTCCTGTCATTTTGATGTGGGCTTGTTCCATGTCATCGGGCACGGAGGTACCCCGTTGGCGGTTCTCGATGATACATATATACTTACAATGACAAGAGCCTTGCTTGGGACTCTAAGTAGAGTAGCATGAGGTTTGGGTACTTGTATTCACGGGGCACGAGGTTTTCGACTTATGATTTGTCAAGCATATGCATCATAATTGTTCTCGCATTAACTTTAATCATTCAAGATGCTTATGATGGGGGCAATGAGAGCTCAAAGCCGGTAAGTAACATAATTTTTGAAGGTCTATAAAACTTGCAATCACTGCTTCCCTCCGCGAAGGGCCTTTCTTTTTACTTTTATGTTGAGTCACCACCTTCTATCTTTATGCACCATAAGAGAGCAAAGTTGTCATTCTTAGTATAATGTGCATTGTCCCAAAGTTTTCATTGATTGATTCATATTGTTGGTTTCACTTGTTCTCAAATTATTTGTATCTAGTCGCCCTCTTAAACTTGAAGGTGTCCTATGCATTTATGTTTTGCTCTCTATGAAGGACAAGCTGAAAACCATTTGTATGTTTTTCCTTATGATTTGAACACACGTTTGACTTTCATTGTTTCATTTTCATGATCTTTTGTTTGTGTTCATTTTCATGTTTACAACATGGTTGCTAAGTTTTTATTGTCAAGATTATATCTTCATGCCCATGTTTTAAGTTCTTATGATCCCAGCTCACAAATGCTTACATATATGATCAAGATTGTGTAGGTGCATGTCACCTCAAAAATTACTCTTTTGTTATCACTTACCTACTCGAGGACGAGCAGGAGTTAAGCTTGGGGATGCTTGATACGTCTCCAACGTATCTATAATTTTTTATGCTCCATGCTTGTTTTTACACCATTTGCCTACTGTTTCGTTACACTTCGTGGCACTTTTATGCATTTCCGGAACTAACCTATTAAGAAGTCGCCACAGTGCCAGTTCTCTATTTTCTGCTGTTTTTGTGTTTCAGAAGTGATACACAGGAAATATTCTCGGAATTGGACGAAACAAGTTCTTGAAGTCTTATTTTTCCCGAAAGCTTCCAGAGATCTGAAGAGAAGTTGGAGGGGGGCCTGGCCGCGCCCCCTATGTGTGAGAGCCCCTCGGGCCACCTCTGACGATGCCCCTTCGCCTATAAAGACCCCCGACGGAAAAAACCTAAGGACCCGATCAATTTTTTCCAGAACACATCGCGATCTGCCGCCACCGTCGACCCGAAGATCGGGAGGGTCCAGAAGCTCTTCCCGGCACCCTGCCGGGGAGGGGAATCGCCACCGGAGGTCTTCTTCATCACCATGCTTGCCTCCGGAGCGATGAGTGAGTAGTCTACCTTGGACTATGGGTCCATAGCAGTAGCTAGATGGTTGTCTCCTCCACCATGTGCTTCATGTTTAGATCTCATGAGCTGCCCTACATGATTGAGATCACCGTTATGTAATTCTACATGTTTGGTTTGTTGGGATCCGATGAATATTGGTGTTATGATTGAGTTGCTATACTGAAATATATCTTATGTTATCTCTATGTTGTTTATGATCTTGCATGCTCTCCATTGTTAGTAGCTATCTTGGCCGAGTAGTTACTAGTGACTCCAAGAGGGGGTATTTATGCTCGATAGTGGGTTCATGCCTCTATTTAATCCGGGGGAGTGACAGAAACCTCTAAGGTTGTAGATGTGTTGTTGCTACTAGGGAGAAAACAACATTCATATGCTCAAGGGCATATGCTTTGTTTACATTACACACTTTGCTTAATGCAATTATCTGTTGTTCGCAACTTAATACTTGTGGAGTTCTCAGACTGATTCACCACAAGTGGATTATTAGTCATAGATGCAGTTGGATGGCTGTCTATGTAATTTGTTGTAATGCCCAGAGTAAATCGCATAGTGATCTTCTTGACATATCACGTTTATCTTTATTCTATAAATTTCCCAACTATAATTTGTTTACCCAGCATGTGTTATTTATCTTATGGAGAGACACCACTAGTGAACTGTGGACCCCGGTCCTATTTCCATCATATTGCTATCACCTGTTTACTTTACTCGCACTGTTTACTTTACTCGCATACTTCTACTGTTTTCCACTCGATACGCTCATACCCTTTGTTTCAAGCAAACCGGTGAGATAGTTGGGAGCAAAGTATTTGGTTGTGTTGTGTGCAGGTTCCGCGTTGCAGCTAGCAAGCAAAGCTTTGACGAGGCACCCTATAAATTGTCTGAAGCCGTCGCAAGCTAGCAAGCATCACCTTCAGTCGTATTGTGTACTCTTCTCCTGATCGACATACCTTGGTTCTTAACTGAGGGAAAACTTGCTGCTATATTCATCAAAACCTTCTCTTGGGGTTTTCCAACTGGCCGGTTATTTTACTTCATCAACTCGGCCCCATCATGCCCCCGGAGCCATCTCCATCGGTCTCCATAGCCGTCTCCGCCGTCTGCATCAACCTCACCGCCATCTCCACCAACCTTGATGTCTCCTATGATGAGGAGGGAGTAGTTCTCCCCCAGGGCTGAGGGCTCTACCGGTAGCTATGTGGTTCACCTCTTTCTCCCATGATGTGATCTTTATGTGATCATGAGCTTTGTATCTAGTTGAATTGGTAGATCTTATTATTCAGATATTATGCTACTCCTGTACTTTATATTTGTAAACTCCGGAGATACCTTGTATCATGGTGTGAAGGTGACTAGTGTGCGCATCATGTGTATCTTTTTGGTTAATGTTTCTATGAATTGTTAGTGTTTGTTGGAACCATCTAGTGCGTTCATGGTGATAGTGTGGGACAATCTAGTTTGGGTACATACGGACTTTGAGGAGTGCTTCGTAGCCCTACGCATGATTAGTGTTCATTTTCCATTGGAGAATTGTTTGAGTTGCATATTGATGATAGAATCTATTGGTTCAATTATGTTATATTTGTTGAAAGTGTGTCCACTAGTGAAAGTATGATCCCTAGGACTTGTTTCCAAGCATTGCACACCATTTACTTTCAGTTTTGTTACATGTTTGCTCGTAGCGATATTTATTTCAGATTACATTTACTACTTATAATCATCACTATTACTTGTATTTCACTATCTCTTCGCCGAACTAGTGCACCTATACATCTGACAAGTGTATTGGGTGTGTTGGGGACACAAGAGACTTTCTGTATCGTAATTGCAGGGTTGCTTGAGAGGGATAACTTTGACCTCTTCCTCCCTGAGTTCGATAAACCTTGGGTGATCCGCTTAAGGGAAACTTGCTGCTGCTCTACAAACCTCTACACTTGGAGGCCCAACACTGTCTACAAGAACAGAAGCGGGTGTAGACATCAATGATGCATATTCTGGTCATGGTGGATAAGTTCACCAAATGGATTGAGGTGAAGCCAATAAGTAAATGTGATGGCCACACAGCAGTGAAATTCTTGAAAGACATAATCCTGAGATATGGTGTTCCTCACAGCATAATCACTGACAATGGGTCAAATTTTGCCAAGGGACCATTTGCCAGATACTGTGAGGAGGTGGGAATCCGGCTAGACATTGCGTCGGTTGCTCACCCTTGTACCAATGGCCAGGTATAAAGATCAAATGGACTAGTATTATCCAGCATAAAACCCCGGTTGATAGAGCCACTCGAGAAAAGTCCTGGCTGCTGGCTAGATGAGTTGTCGGCAGTACTTTGGAGTCTGAGAACAACTCCAAATCGATCCACCGGCTATACGCCGTTCTTCCTTGTGTATGGGGCAGGAGCAGTGCTTCCAACTGATGTAATACATGATGCACCAAGAGTGGTGCTATATACTGAGGAAGAGGCTAAATAAGCCAGAGATGATGATGTTGATTTGCTAGAGGAAGCAAGAGAGCTAACACTATCCAGAACTGCAATATATCAGCAGAACCTCAGACACTATCATGCGCAGAAGGTGAATCCAAGGAGATTCCAAGAGGGAGATTTAGTGCTCCGGCTAAGGCAAGGCACAGAAGCCCGGCATAAGCTAACTCCTACATGGGAGGGGCCATTCATTGTGAGCAAGGCTCTGCACAATGATGCCTACTATCTTATAGATGCGCAGGCCCCCAAGAAGAACAAGGTGGATAGGTCCGGAGAAGAAACCAAGCGACCATGGAACATAGCTCTACTCCGTCCTTTTTACTCCTGAGGGGCATAATGTATGTATTTATATTTTTCTTTCAGTGTCGGCGCTGTGTGCCGGCACAAGACTAATGAATGAAATGTCGGCATCTCGAGGAAATCGGGCACTGCCTCCGGTATATATTGTTGTCTTTTCCAGTTTTTCATTTATGTGCCGGCTGGCTTGATTTGAATGTTTCCTGTGTCGGCCTAGTAATGTGTTGGCACCAACTGCCGCTCTTTGACTTAGCTGTTGTCCAAAACCCGGCTTCATGGCTAGCAAGAGTAGATGTCGGAGATTGTCTACACATGAAAAACGGCTAAGGAAAGATAAAACAAGCGAACCGACATTTATTTTTGTGCAAGGTTAAAACTTGAAGTGTCAGATGATTTGAAGTCTAATTTTCAAAGTTTAAGTACTGTATGTTTAATAAAGCAACCTTGAGACTCATACGTCAAAAGCCGAAAAAGGTAGACAAGTAGCCAAGGTTGTGGAGTTAAGGAAACAGAAAAACAAACTCGGTGACTTAGCCAAAAGATGATCTGGCATTAATAAGCAAGCAAACCGAAATAAAACTTGTTCAGGTAGCAAACCAAAGCAAATAGAGTATATCTTACAACTGCACCCGGCATACCGGGGATCTGATAAAGTGTTTTTGTCGCAAAGTCTAAGAGGCAGGGACGGAGGCTGAACCGCCGGCAGGTGGAGCAGTAGCAGTGGAAATATCGGCAGCTGGAGTGCCGGATCCAGCATCTTCAGTTTCCTCCTCATCCTGGCTGGAGTCAGATCCCTCGGCATCTTCAGCATCATCCTTCTTCTCTGGCTCGCGGATGTCCCGGACGAAGACCTCAGTGTTGGCATAATACACATAACTGTGGGCCAACTCCTAGCGCCGCCGAATAAGCTATGGGTCTGTGGTCCATGCAGATCCTTCGCGCACAAGGCGCAAAGTCTCCAGATCAGCTTTCTCGTACCAGGATAGGAAGTAGGTGAGGGCTTCATCAGCTCCAACCCGTGCGCCGGAGTCTCACCAATCTCCAACGCAAACCTTGGCCAGCTGCAGATCATTTCCGAGGTCCGCGAGATCTGTGGGAGTGGTCTATCCCGGCTAGAGAGATTGGTATGCCTCCTGGGCACCAAGGAAGAGGTCATCAGTATATAAAGAGAGGTGTTTTTCCTCTCTCATAATAATTTTTAGTAGCATCATGACCAAACTCAACAATATAAATATCACACTCATCCTCCTTTGTTAAGCATGGAGGGCAATCAAATAAGGTATTAGTTAAAGAGTTACTCTTATTGGGAGGTAGGCAAGGGTAACTGCTCCATTCTTCCTCCTCTTGATCATCACTCTCCTCCTCTTTTTCATCCAATGAGCTTCCAGTTTCAGCAATTTCTTCTTCCATAGGCTCCTTCAAGGCATTAGTCTCTTCTGACAGAGAACATGTATTAACATATTTAAGAATATAGCCATTTTCTTCCTTGTAATTATCAAAGCAAAATTTAAGTATATCATAAACCTCATATTTATAAGGTGCATCATCAGTACTTTCAAGCAAATAAGCAAGTTCGAATGCACCCTTCCAAGCAATAAATTCTTCAATTTGTTCCACATCATAAAACTCATAATTTCCATTAATATAAGAAGATATGGTAACATCATCATTATACTCACATTGAAAAGGGAGGTGTTTATACCTCCTATAGCAACAAGATTTATCAAAGCAATAAGTAACATTATAAGTAGAGCACACATTTCTAGCAATGATATACAATTTATCAATTTGTTCCCATAAGTGTTTCCCTTTTTGTGACAAGCGGTGATCCTCATAATATTTTTGTTGCTCTTCCGTGAACCCACCTTGCCAAAAAGATTTAGTTTCAAAGAAACCAACCATTGATAGAAAGCATGATAAAGCAAGACAATAACAGACCAACAAAAATAACAACTATAGAAGGAACTAAATTTTTTTGTATTTTTGATAAAACGATGCAAGCAAAAATAAAGTAAAGCAAAACAATAAACAAAGTAAAGGATGTGCGTGCGAAACTCCCATTGCAGAAGTCTTCTTTTTTCCCGGCAACGGTGCTAGAAAATTAGCTTGGTGCGGGCAGGATGACCACCCAGTTGGGAACCCCAAGAGGAAGGTATGATGAGCATAGTAGCAAGTTTTCCCTCAGTAAGAAACCGAGGTTTATCGTCCAGTAGGAAAAAGACAAACTTAAGAAGGTGATGCTTGCTAGCTTAGTGACACTCAAGCAAGGGCGCCATTTATGATTCTTGTTGGTGCATTTTCAACTAGTAGCAACGCGGAACCTGCACACAACACAACCAAGTACTTTGCTCCCAACTTACGATGAGGTTGTCAATCTCACCGGTTTGCTGTAAACAAAGGTATGAGCGTATCGAGTGGAAAACAATAGTAGTATGCGAGAAAGTAAACAGTGCGAGTAATAGTAAAATGGTGTAACAATGTAAAGGAAATTGGACCGGGGTCCACAGTTCACTAGTGGTGTCTCTCCATAAGATAAATAACAGCATGCTGGGTAAACAAATTATAGTTGGGCAATTGATAGAATAAAGATAATGTGCATATGTCGCGAGGATCACTATGAGATTTACTCTGGGTATTACAACAAGATACATAGACCGCCATGCAACTGCATCTATGACTAATAATCCACTCATGGGGAATCATCCGAGGACCCCTTGAGTATTAAGTTGCGAACAATAGATAACTACATTAAGCAAAGTGTGTAATGTAAACAAAATGAATGTCCTTGGACACAAGAATGTTGTTTTCTCCCTAGTGGCAACAACACATCTACAACCTTAGAGGTTTCTGTCACTCCCCCAGATTAAATAGAGGCATGAACCCAACTATCGAGCATAAATACCCCCTCTTGGAGTCACTAGTATCTACTTGGCCAAGATAGCTACTAACAACGGAGAGCATGGAAGATCATAAACAACATAGAGATAACATAAGATATATGATTCAGCACATCAACTTAACATAACACCAATATTCATCGGATCCCAACAAACACAACATGTAGAATTACACAAAGATGATCTCGATCATGTAAGGCAGCTCACGAGATCTAAACATGAAGCACATGCTGGAGAAGACAACCATCTAGCTACTGGTATGGACCCATAGTCCAAGGTAAACTACTCACTCATCACGACGGAGGCAAGCATGGCGATGAAGAAGACCTCCGGTGGCGATTCCCCTCTTCGGCAGATTGCCGGGAAGAGCTTCTGGACCCTCCCGATCTCGGGTCGACGACGGCGGCAGATCGCGATGTGTTTCTGGAAAATTGATCGGGTCTTTAGGTTTTTCCTGTCGGGGGGTCTTTGTAGGCAAAGGGGCGGTGCCAGAGGTGGGCCAGGGTGGCATCACCACAGGGTGGCACGGGCCAGGGGCAGGCCGCGCCCCTGGTGGTGTGGCCCCCCAGTGGCCCCCTCCATCTCCTCTTCGGACTTCTGGAAGCTTCATTAAATTTTTGGATGTTCGGCTTTTGTTCGTCCAATTCCGAGAATATTTCATGTGTAACTTTTCTGAAACACAAAAATAGCAGAAAACAGGGAACTAGCACTGTGGCATCTTGTTAATAGGTTAGTTCCAGAAAATGCATAAAAACGCCACGAAGTGTAACAAAACACTAAGCAATTGGTGTAAGAACAAGCATGAAGCATCAAAAATTATAGATATGTTTGAGACGTATCAGCATCCCCAAGCTTAACTCCTGCTCATCTTCGAGTAGGTAAGTGATAACAAAGAATAATTTTTGAGGTGACATGCACCTACACAATCTTGATCATCTAAGTAAGCATTGAGTGCTGGGATCAAAAGAACTTAAAACATGGGCATGAAAGACATAATCTTGATAGGAGAAACTTAGCAACCATGTTATAGCATGAAAAAGAACAGAAATGAAAGATCATGAAAAATGAAACAATGAAAGTCAAACATGTGTTCAAATCATATGGAAAAACATACAAATGGTTTTCAGCTTGTCCTTCATGAGAGAGCAAAACATAAATGCATAGGACACCTTCAAGTTTAAGAAGACGACTAGATACAAATAATTTAAGAACAAGTGAAACCAAAATTATGAATCAATCAATGATAAACTTTGGGACTATACACATTACACTCAGAATGACAACTACGCTCTCTTAGATGGTGCATAAAGGTAGAAGGTGGTGACTCAACATAAAAGTAAAAGAAAGGCCCTTCGCAGAGGGAAGCAGTGATTAAACATGTGCTAGAGCTTTTCATTTGTAAAACAGAGAGATAAAAATTGGGTTTTGAAAGGTGGTTGTCTTTGTGAACGACTGACAATGGGGTTTTTACTATCTTCCATTAAAAAATGAAGCAAGTTTTTTAGAGAGATTGGCACTTTTGTGCTCTTTATAAAGCTTGGCACTCCTCCCCACATTTTTCCTTTCTCAAACCATGGCTAACCGATTCCATCAGGTGCCCACCAACATTCATATACCATGGAGGAGTGCCTTTTTTCTTTTCTTTTTTCCTTTTTTATTTTTGGAATAAATGATATGGAAGATAGCAAATCCGACCACTATGTCCCCATGAGCTGAAAACAGTGTTACAAAATGAGAAGTATTTTGAAGGTTTTTTTGAAAGGTAGCACATGAAAATTTACTTGGAATGGCTTGCAATTACCATGCATAGGAATTTATAGTGGACACATTGGAATAACTTGGTTTTTCGGAGTTGGATGCATGAGTAGAGCTCATACTCAGTACAAAATGAGGGCTAGCAAAAGACTGGGAGCGACCAACTAAGAGAGCAATAACGGCCATAATCATGCATATCGACAAAACATCATTAAGAGAAGCATAAGATGGCATCAAAAGTTAAAAACTAAATGATCATAGAGGCTTATGGCGACTTTGTATGAGTCAAATATGTGTAAGCATGTGCCAAGTCAACCCAAATAAAGCATCAAGGAGAAAACCAAATTAATGCTTCCAAATAATGAAAACAACACATGATTTTTTCAAAGGCTCATTAAGCAATCTCAGTTATTTGAGACAAGTCATGCTACAGCAAAACCACTAAGCATACTATCAAAATGATATCAAGCACGACATGAAAATCCTAAGCCGCAGTCTAAACAAGCTCCTTTTTGTACCACTTTTTTGCATGAATTTTTTTCTCTTTTCCAACACCATTCGAACCTTTTTGAAACAACTCTTCTGATGAAAACCAACATGTACCAGAGTTCAAAATACACCTTTATATAAATATATAACAAGATCTGAACAAAAATCAAGGCGAAAAACGAAAGCTAAACGCAGTTTTAGAAAAAGAGATCACTCATTGAACGATAAGAGTGAAAAACGGAGTGTTCTTGGCAAATGAAAAGCAAGGAAACTTCTCCAAAAGAAATTTGTTGGGGTCCAAACATTTATTGCAGCAAACAAAACAAAACTAAACTGAAAAATAAAGACAAGACGCTCCAAGAAAAATGCATAGTGCATGAAGCAATAAAAATATAGTGTGTTGAAAGGTGACCTGATTTTTGCCGATGAAGAAGGGGTGCCTCGGGGGCATCCCCAAGCTTTGATGGTTGTACCTCTTGGATATTTCTTGGGGTGCATGGGCATCCCCAATCTTGAGCTTTTGTCCATTCTTCAACTCATCTCATCATTCTCCAATCCCTACACTTGAAAACTTCCTTCATACAAAACTCAACACAATTTCATTAGCAACATTAGTGTAAGCATAATAATGAATCAAACCCTTTTTGCTTCAGATTTAAACTCAAAACCACCACATATAAAGCATATAATACTGTAGCAGCTTCCCCAAAAGTTCCGTGATCAAAAGAACTCAAAAAGAAAGCAATAGAGAGGCAAACACAAATAGTGGTAGAAATCTGTCAAAACAGAACAGCTGAAAAAGGTCGATTTTTTTGAGGGTTTTCTGTTGCTCAAATCAAAAAGTGTATAACTAATGAAAGTTTGGATATAACCTGGGACATATGCACAAGAAATCTCAGATCAAAAAGATATTCTGATAATTTTCACGAATTTTTACGGTGCAGCACCAAAATCTGATTCAGGACAGCAACATCCCCAAATCTTACCTCACTCAAATTAGAGGTTTCTCTTGGCACAACAACGAAATAAAAAGGATAAGGAGCAGTTATTACAGTAGTAATAACTTCCAAGACTCAAATAAAAGAAAAAGTACTGAAAGTAAAACAATGGGTTATCTCCCAAGAGTGCTTTTCTTTAACGCCTTTGAGCTAGGCGTAATAATTTGAGAAGATGCTCACATAAGAAATATGAATTGAAGAAAAGAGAGCATCAAGGAGAAAATATAAAACACATTTAAGTATAATCCACTTCCTATGCATAGGAATCTTGTAAGAAAATAAATCAAAGATGCACATAGTAACAAGTATGGGTAGATAAAACAAGAGCAACTTCGGAACTTTCAATATAAAGAGAGGTGTTTTTCCTCTCTCATAATAATTTTCAGTAGCATCATGACCAAAATCAACAATATAAATATCACACTCATCCTCCTTTGTTAAGCATGGAGGGCGATCAAATAAGGTATTAGTTAAAGAGTTACTCTTATTGGGAGGTAGGCATGGGTAACTGCTCCATTCTTCCTCCTCTTGATCATCACTCTCCTCCTCTTTTTCATCCAATGAGCTTCCAGTTTCAGCAATTTCTTCTTCCATAGGCTCCTTCAAGGCATTAGTTTCTTCCGATGGAGAACATCTATTAAGATATTTAAGAATATAGCCATTTTCTTCCTTGTAATTATCCAAGCAAAATTTAAGTATATCATAAACCTCATATTTATAAGGTGCATCATCAGTACTTTCAAGAAAATAAGCAAGTTCGAATGCACCCTTCCAAGCAATAAATTCATCAATTTGTTCCACATCACAAAACTCATAATTTCCATTAATATAAGAAGATATGGTAATATCATCATTATACTCATATTGAAAAGGGAGGTGTTTATACCTCCTACAGCAACAAGATTTATCAAAGCAATAAGTAGCATTATAAGTAGAGCACACATTTCTAGCAATGATATACAATTTAGGGATTTCTATTTTCGTGCCCCTGGTTCGTTAGTTGTACTCAGTTTTCCCCAGCCGCTTAACTTTTCCTCAGTTTTGTCCAAGCCCTTGTCTGAAACCGTCACCAGTGCTGGAATGGCCGGTTGCCCGACGGTTGAACACCTTTGACCGTTAACTGCTGACTAGTGGGGCCACGTAGAGCCCGCAAAGACACGTCATAGCATCCATCTTTGTTTGACCGTAAGAATCACCGTATCCCTGACCAAAACGCGGACGAGTGGGGCTTTGGTATATCGAATGACAAGTGGGGCCATGACGCTGATACAAGGGGCAATACACGGGTAGGATTAGATTTTTAAATGGAGCTCTACAGCGATGGCACGGAGGAGGTGGCCTGCGGGGTGCCGAGATGAGATCGACGTCCACAAAGAACTGCATGAGGCGAGACCAGACGCATTAGATAGATATGAACTAGACGCGTTTAACCATGCAAAGAAGAGAAGAAATGGTCGAGGACATCGACGACGACCTCAACACTTTGACTGACGGTGTCGGACACGAACGCGAGCAATGTAGAGAAAACTAGTGTCTCTCCTTTCTGGCGTGTATAGATAGGTGCTAGGGGAGTGTGGTGGCGAAGGGAAAGACCTCGCGGTGGTCTGTGGCGTCCAGCATAGCGGGGCGGCATGGCCGTGCCCACAGCGGCGCGCATGTTCGGCATTGGCATCAGCATGTACGTTCGTCATTGGCCTCGGCGGTATCTCTGGTGTGTCAGTGATCGAATGAGGGGACGGGATTGAGGGTGCATCCCGACGGTGACCTAGCAGTGGCGGCGAGCATGCATACCCGTTCTGACCATGCCGATATCGGCATCGGCATCGTTTGGCGGCTGTGGTGCTCGAATCATAGTGGAAATTGCGATTCCCTATTATTTTTACATGCATAATATATAGAAAATAGCTAGATCTATAAATCGATGCATATGAAGCTACATATATATTCTTGGTCATAATCCCCTTAGATGCATGGCTTCACGTCGTCGTCGCTTTCATCGCAGTATCTTCGTCGTCCGTGTAGTAGTACTTCCTGCACGTTGTTCTGTCGAACACCTTCACTGTGAGCACATAATCGCCTTCATATTTGAAGTGTAGGAAGCAGCCGAAATCCACACCATGCGTGATGGCGAAATTCTCCCAGCCCTTGTCGAGGTACATCCGGCCTTGTCCGTCAAATAGGACCTCCACGGTCCAGAGACGAGGACCACAGTCAGCTGCTCGCAAATACACCTTTGCGGGCTCCTGGCCGTCAAGATAGTCCGCAAACTTTTGTGGGAGTGCCTGCAAAGAGATCGAGCGCCGATCGTTTGAAATTAAAGGTTTTTTAGAACATGCACATAATTAATCACATGCATCATATATGTGGAACGCGTACGTACCTTCTTGGCCAAAGGGTCTTCATAGATGGTGATGAAGAGCTCCTCTATGATCAATGGCAGTGTTGCCGGTGGTGGTGGCAATGATGATAATCCACCACCCCGGCCGCCCCTTCCCCTTCCCCTTCCCCTTCCGGTCGGCGTCCGAGACGTGGAAGCCATGGCAATGGATCAAGTGTATGTGAACGAAGAAGAGAGAGGCAGAAACGAAGAAGAGAGAGGCAGAACCTATTGACATGAGGGATGGCCGTTGTGGGGGTTTATAAGGGAGAGATGACCATTGTGGAGTTTACACCATAAATTAAGGTAGAGATGACCGTTGTGGGGTTTACACAATAAATTAAGGAGGAGATGACCGTTGTGGGGGTGGTTTATATCTCAACAAAAAAGTAATGCCTAAAAGAAATGGAAATTCGTGAAAGTTCATCATTTTACCGTGAAAAGTAAAGCCTACAAGAAATGGAAATTTGTGATAGTTTATCATTTCAGCGTGAAAAGTAATGCCTACAAGAAATGGAAATTCGTGATAGTTTATCATTTTACCGTGAAAAGTAATGCGTAAAAGAAATGGAAATTCGTGATAGTTCATCATTTTACCGTGAAAAGTAAAGCCTACAAGAACTGGAAATTTGTGATAGTTTATCATTTCAACGTGAAAAGTAATGCCTACAAGAAATGGAAATTCGTGATAGTTTATCATTTTACCGTGAAAAGTAATGCCTAAAAGAAATGGAAATTCGTGATAGTTCATCATTTTACCGTGAAAAGTAAAGCCTACAAGAAATGGAAATTCGTGATAGTTTATCATTTTACCGTGAAAAGTAATGCCTACAAGAAATTCGTGATTACCCAACTTGTTGAATCCGGTGGCAAACTCATCATTTAGCATACATAGAGAGGTAGTAGTTTACCACCGACAAATAGAGAGAGGGTGGCACGATCCTGCCCGTTGGATCATAGGATCGACGGTAGGTGGGCACAATCCGTGTGACAACAGCTTGACCAATCAGGCCAAGTTTGGGCTTCTGTGAGAAGGGAGAGGGTAAAACTGAGTAGTATCAAGGATACAAGGGCAAGTAAATAGCAAACAGGCTAAGGAATTTAAATAAGAGATTTAAAAAAAGAAAAACACATGTTTTGTACAATGAAACCCAGGTTGGCCTACCTCAAAGTATTAGCAATTCAAATATACATGAGTGTAAAAATTATGGCCTCATTCAGACAAACTATATTTTGGGTATAGATGTTTTGAGAAGGGGTTTGAGTGGAAAGCCATGAACCTTCATAGCTACTAGTGATTTTAGAAGTGGCCATTTGTGTGAAAACTTGATTTATATATGATTGTTATGATTTCCTACGTGGCAGGTCGCGTAACAAGACTCCATGAGTAGGAGGCACTATGATTTTATTTTTTTGAATTTTTTTGCGCATGAAATGACTCAATTAGATGGCTTAATCCCATCTGTTGACTCTCTGTTGACCAGCCACTTGAGGGTAAAACTGAGTATATTGCACTAGGCAGTATTAGTACTCGAGGGGAAAACTGAGTACAGATATTTTTCCAGTGTAAGATTCGAGGGTAGAACTGAGTACACGTAACGGTGCTGACGTGCAGTCCTACGGACGCGTATCGCGGTGAGCAGCGGTTAGCCGCGTGGTGCGCGTGTTGAGACCAAAACGTCAACTGCTGAGACGAACCGTCACTTTGCCAGTACAGAGCCCCTCTCCCTCCCTCTGCACACAGTCTCATCATAACTCACGCACGCAACCACGCCTCTCACGTCCCATCACCTTCTCCAAAAAACCCCAGCCGCCCTACGCGCGCTCCCCTGCCGGCGATGGAGAAGAAGAATGCGCCGGCGGCCGTCGCCCCCGAGCCCATCGCCTCCGAGCCCGTCACATCCGAGCCCGTCACCGCCAAGCCCGTCCCATCCGAGGGCGGCGCATCCAAGCGCGGCGCCTCCGTGAACTGGGCCTCTCTTAAGGGTGACGGACCACTTCACAAGATCGGCGACTGCTTACTGGCGAACGAGGAGTACGTGGACACCTACGCTGCTTTGAGGCAAGTTTGTACAAATTGGCGCTCAGATCTACCTGAGCCCGACGTGCACCTGCACGAATGGATCGTGGTAGAACACGCCCTTCCACGCGCCGCGGAGTTCTCCTTCCTCAACCTCCGCACATCCCGCTACGTCACCATCGATCTAACGGAAGTTCATGCAAGGTTCAAATTCCTCCATATCTATAGAGTTAATCTATTTTTATTTTGAATCGTAAACATCTTAGTGCTGAATGTTATCTTCATCAACTCCCTTTTAGATACTACTTCATCGGCTTTTACCGTGGCGTCATCGTGCTTGCCCAGAGGAACCAGCCGCACAAGATACGGCTTCTTAACCCACTCACAAAGACATTGAACGCTACGTTTGAGGCGCAGATGCCATCTATGATTGTGGAGTCAGTCGCTGTAATGAAGTCCCCGACTATGTTCTTCATTTGCACAGGTTACCCCAATGAAATTGCTTGGGTCGATGAGAGCTCTCCTACTAAGGATATAGATGTAGAAGATTGGGAGAAGGAAGATTTTTGATCGAGGATGATTCTCTGCGTTGCCTTACCCCGTTCAATGGTGAATTGTATGCAATAGCTGTGAACAATTTCGAGTTCGGAACATTACTGTGCACCAACAATGTCCAGTTGGAGAAGCGCGCGAGCACTATCAACATGGAGACACTATTTTCATTTCCAGAACTTGGAAATGACGAGTTCTACCTTGTGGAGTCTGATGGTGATCTGCTGCTTGTGTTGTTCGGCGGCAGCACTGGAAACAGGCATTTGGAGGAAGGTCAACCATTGGTGTACCGTGTGGACACTGAGAGCCGCTCTCTCCATGCCGTCAACATTGGCAGTCGTGCCTTCTTCATCAGTTATAAACGGTGTATCTCCGTCGACACCAGAGTGCACCCGACAGTTCGACCTGGCTGCATCTACTATGAGGGCGGTTATATCAGACAGTACTTTGATGATAGAAAGGCCTGGGATGAGTGGCCACGACATGTGGATTGATTAGATTCTGACGGTATGAAAATAGAACAAAGGCCATACCGTTTGGAGGATCTATTGGCTGCACACTGCAGACGGAAGGAGTTCAGTCAATATTTTTTTCGTCTCATGGAATATAGCGACTCCGAAATATATGATGAAGAATGAAGAACCTTCATGTTGGGCATACGTTGCATCTTATATTATTTTCAGCTTAGTTTGTCGTGAACATTAACATCGTTATTGGCTTCTTTTGGCTGCTGTATGCATTTTATGTATTATACTATACTAGCTTCTAGATTAGCTTCTAGATTTGTTACCATATTGGGCAAAAAACGAGGGCCAAAAGGCAGCAATCATTGAAGAAAGACAGAAATAGAAGCTTCTCTAGATTTGATACTAATTTGGTGAAAAGAGAGAGAGAGAGGGGAAAAAGGCGCTCTGAAAAGTCAATGCCAATTTGGCCCAAGAGAGACAGAACCGAGCTCTCACATACAACCAAACGCGGTCTCGTCCTGTCCCACGCGGTCCCTTTCTACCAGCCCCACGCGACGCGGCCCCACACGACACGGCCCCACACGTCAGCACGGAAACGGTCAACTTAACGGGAATCCTCCCGTCCGAGCTCCTTCTGAGGGTTTCAGACAACGGCTTGGGGAAAACTGAGGAAAAACTAACGAGCTAGGGAAAACTGAGTACAACTAACGACCTGAGGGCACGAAAATAGAAATCCCTACAATTTATCAATTTGTTCCCATAAGTGTTTCCCTTTTTGTGACAAGCGGTGTTCCTCATAATATTTTTGTTGCTCTTCCGTGAACCCACCTTGCCAAAAAGATTTAGTTTCAAAGAAATCAACCATTGATAGAAAGCATGATAAAGCAAGACAATAACAGTCCAACAAAAATAACAACTATAGAAGGAACTAAATTTTTTGTATTTTTGATAAAATGATGTAAGCAAAAATAAAGTAAAGCAAAACAATAAACAAAGTAAAGGATGTGCGTGTGAAACTCCCATTGCGGAAGTCTTCTTTTTCCCCGGCAGCGGCGCCAGAAAATTAGCTTGATGCGGGCAGGATGACCACCCAGTTGGGAACCCCAAGAGGAAGGTATGATGAGCACAGTAGCAAGTTTTCCCTCAGTAAGAAACTGAGGTTTATCGTCTAGTAGGAAAAAGCCAAACTTAAGAAGGTGATGCTTGCTAGCTTAGTGACACTCCAGCAAGGACGCAGTTTACGATTCTTGTTGGTGCGTCTTCAACTAGTAGCAATACGGAACCTGCACACAACACAACCAAGTACTTTGCTCCCAACTTATGATGAGGTTGTCAATCTCACCGTTTTGCTGTAAACAAAGGTATGAGCATATCGAGTGGAAAAAAATAGTAGTATGCAAGAAAGTAAACAGTGCGAGTAATAGTAAAACGGTGTAACAATGTAAAGGAAATTGGACCGGGGTCCACAGTTCACTAGTGGTGTCTCTCCATAAGATAAATAACAACATGCTGGGTAAACAAATTATAGTTGGGCAATTGATAGAATAAAGATAATGTGCATATGTCGCGAGGATCACTATGAGATTTACTCTGGGCATTACAACAAGATACATAGACCGCCATCCAACTGCATCTATGACTAATAATCCACTCGCGAGGAATCATCCGAGGACCCCTTGAGTATTAAGTTGCGAACAACAGATAACTGCATTAAGCAAAGTGTGTAATGTAAACAAAACGAATGTCCTTGGACACAAGAATGTTGTTTTCTCCCTAGTGGCAACATCACATCTACAACCTTAGAGGTTTCTGTCACTCCCCCAGATTAAATAGAGGCATGAACCCAACTATCAAGCATAAATACCCCCTCTTGGAGTCACTAATATCTACTTGGCCAAGATAGCTACTAACAGCGGAGAGCATGCAAGATCATAAACAACATAGAGATAACATAAGATATATGATTCAGCACATCAACTTAACATAACACCAATATTCATCGGATCCCCACAAACACAACATGTAGAATTACACAAAGATGATCTCGATCTTGTAAGGCAGCTCACGAGATCTAAACATGAAGCACATAGTGGAGAAGACAACCATCTAGCTACTGCTATGGACCCATAGTCCAAGGTAGACTACTCACTCATCGCGCTGGAGGCAAGCATGGCGATGAAGAAGACCTCCGGTGGCGATTCCCCTCTCCGGTAGGGTGCCGGGAAGAGCTTCTGGACCCTCCCAATCTCTGGTTGACGACGGCATCGGATCGCAATGTGTTTTTGGAAAATTGATCGGGTCTTTAGGTTTTTCTCATCGGGGGGTCTTTATAGGCGAAGGGGCGGCGCCAGAGGTGGGCCAGGGTGGCCTCACCACAAGGCGGCGTGGGCCAGGGTGGCCTCACCACAGGGCGGCGTGGGCCAGGGTGGCCTCACCATAGGGCGGCATGGGCCAGGGGCAAGCCGCGCCCCCTGGTGGTGTGGCCCCCAGTGGGCCCCCTCCGTCTCCTCTTCGGACTTCTGGAAGCTTCGGTAAATTTCTAGATGTTCGGCTTTTGTTTCATCCAATTCCGAGAATATTTCCTGTGTAACTTTTCCGAAACACAAAAACAGCAGAAAACAGGGAACTGGCACTGTGGCATGTTGTTAATAGGTTAGTTCCAGAAAATGCATAAAAATGCCACAAAGTGTAACAAAACACTAAGCAATTGGTGTAAGAACAAGCATGGAGCATCAAAAATTATAGATATGTTTGAGACGTATCAGCCGGCGTCCCTCTCATCCAGCTATTTGGCCACATCCACTGAGGACACACCGTCCCGGTGGCGAGCCTCAAGTGCTGCTTTTTCATCTGAAAGGATTTGAAGTTAAAAGAGTAAAAAGGATTTGAAGTTAAAGATAGAGATAAAGTCAAAAGGATTTGAAGTACAATGTGGTTATTTGAAAGTTTACAGGATCCAGCATACCTGTGAGCTCCTTCACCCTCTTGACACGCTCGATGACTTGCTCCTCAGCAGTGGCTGAAAAATATCGGCAAAAGAGTTATGTGTCGGCACATTAAGATGTGTCGGCAAGAATGAGGTTATGAAGAATAAAAGATGAAAGTATTCCATCATATGAGGTTATGTTGGCTGGGGTTACCTTTCTTGCTCAGGTCAAGGCGAAGCCGGCTGTGTTCATTTGATAGCTTGCGATGCTCGCACACGAGGTCGTGGTACATGTCCCGGCGCTGATTATTCATGCGCTGTAGAGCAGAAGTGTTAGGATTTGAAGTGTTATAATGAAAATCCGGCATATCAGAATATCAGACTATCTATCAAACTATTATTGAAGATCCGGCACAGGTGCTGTGCACCTATCTCGACCCTCGGTGACTAGGATTTGAAGCACTAATCGAGCTTATATGTTGGACAGGTGGATTTGAAAGTTCTGCAAAGTTCTTATTTTGAAGATCCGGCACAGGTGCTGCGCACCTATCCAGGCCCTTGGTGACTAGGATTTGAAGCTCTGGTAGAGCTTATATGTTAGATCTGAAATTCTACCAAGTTAAAAAAGAGTTGTTGAAAATCCCGGATGTCTATACTGTAGACAACCGGCATTTTCAGGGACTGGGGAGATATAACGATAAATACTTACAGTAGTGGCATCAGCCACGCGATAGAGCCTCTGCTGAATGCTGAACAGCTCGCTGGCAATGGCCACGTGTTTGGCCGGTATTACTGGTGGGTTGCCAGCTGCAAGAGTCTGAGTTCCGGCCAGTGTTTTCTTTTTGCCGGAACTGGCTGTGTCCATAACATCAGCATCGTTCCACCTCATGCAGTACTCTTTGAGGGAAGCAAGGCTATTGTCACTCTTTGTCCACAGAGAAACACGGCCATCCAGTTCCAGAGTGTGAAAAGAGCTGACCCGGGCTGCTGCTTTGCTGGTGTGAAGTGTCATGGTAGTGTTGGCAGGGGGAGTGACACTTTTCTCTTTGATAATCTGGGTCATCTTGAATGTCGGCGTGGCCTTGGCAGGTGCCGGCGCTGGAGTCGTGGTAGGAGTGTCGGTCTTGGCCGGGGCAGGAGCGGAAGTCTGAGGTGCTGGTGTCTTCTCTGAAGCTGAAGTCTGGGGCGCTGTTTTCTCCGGCACGGCCGGCGTAGCCTGTCCCAGAGCAGTTTGTGCTGGCTCAGTGTAACATCCCAAGATTTTAACAAATTTTGGAGTGAAATTTTTGTTTTTGTTTTACTTGTATTGATTGAAATTTCACAAGGATTTAAAACTTTTTGTGTTTATTTAAAAGCTTTATTAGAAAACTATTTCAAACTTCCTAGTATTTCTTGAAGAACTCCTTTGAGAAAACAAAATATCAAAATATTAATTTCTTTCTTTTATTCATACCCAAGCAAGCTATTTGCAAAGGAATATCTTCTCAAAATGATTTATTGTCTAAAAATGTTTGTATTATTGAAAGTGTGTTTCAAAATGAATTTCAAATATTATTTTATAAAGCTTTCTCTCTGGTTTTAAAAAGGGATTACTTTTCAAACCCTAATTCTATGTTGATTATGCAAGCCAAGTCCATTTACCAAAGTAATAAAGTTTTATTAAAAATCTTGTTTTTATTTTGAAAACTTGTTTACTCTGTTTTACAAATGTTGTGTGAATTTTTAGAAAATTTTCAGAAGTGGTTTGAGTGAATTTGAATCTATTTTGCAAAAGTTATAAAGAAAAAGAAAAAGGAAAAAGAAAAAAAATAGAAAAAGAAGAAAAGGGCTCGGGGCGCCGATTCGGCCCAGCCAGGGAAGCGGCCCACGGCCCACCCGGCGATTCTCCCTGAACCGGTACGTTCTTCTCCCGCTAGACACTGACAGGGATGGCCCACCTGTCAGGTCATCTTCTAGCCCCGGCCAGGATACCTGGGAGGGCACGGCGTCGACCCTGACCCTCCGATCTGCGAATCCCCCGCAACCCTAGCCCCTTCCGCACGGCATCGGCCGCCTATAAGACCCCACGCCCCCTTCTCATCTCTCGCCTTTTTCCTTCTCCGAAACACCTCCAGGCCAACGCGATTCCTCGTCGGAGAGCCACCCGAAGCTCGCAGACGTCCGGAGCTCCGTCCGCCTGCAGTCGACGAAGGAGGCCACGCGAGAATATGGCGTTCAAGCACGCGGGCTCGCCGAGCGGCTTCGCGCATCGTCCTTCCCTCCATCGTCTCGGGGAACCACCAGAACGCCATTGCCGTTCACCTCCAAGCCGACTCCGGCGAAGTCGACCTTCTCCGGCGAGTCACAGAAACCCTAGGTGAGCAGATCCCATCTTAGCGCCCGATCTTGATCCAACGGTGGTCGTTCTTTCCTATTTCGAAGGGTTACGGGGCGATCGGGTCCGTCCAGATCTAATGAGATCTAACAGCTCACAGACGTAATCCGTCCAAATTGGTATGGGCCAATCACAGCTTGCCACATGTCGAGCCCAGAGTCAGCCCCGATTCAAATTTGTTTTAAATTGTTTTAAACATGCTGAATCTTGTAAAATTCATATAAAAAGTTCTACAACTCGGATTTGGACAAATAATATGTCAATGGAAAGCTTAGGAAGTGTAGAATCTATTAGTGCAATAAAATCTCAAAGTTTCAGTATTCCAATTGAATTCATTTTCAAATTGAATCAAATCTATCTGTTACTTTATTTAATTCATATCTTTTGCTCTATACATCCAAAAATTTACAAATTTGTAGTATTTGGAATCCTCTAATCATGTAGAACATCACAGAATCAAGAAACATCAAAGTTGATATGTGCACACACTTTGTGCATTTAAATTCATCCAAATCACTAATTTGATCATAACATGAGCTCTAAAATTTATTTTTGAAAGACTCCAGTTGCAGTAGCTTTGTTTTACTGCAAGCTATCCACTAGCATCACTTACCGAATTTCTTGAAGTACTTCACCAACATTCAAATTCAAATATGAGAATTTGAGTATTTTCCTCCATAGAATAATTCTATTTCTTTTAGCATTGTTTATTTCCACTATAGTAAATCCTATGATCATAGCTAACTATCAAACCCCATCTAGACAACATCTTGACCCATATCATATTTATCTAAATCTATCTTGTCTAGTTCACATGTATTCAAATTACAATTGTGTTAATTGAGTATAGTGTGAAAACATTGCAACCCTAGATTTTACTTTGCTATTGTGGTCTACACCATAGCACATGATCATGTTCCAAGTTATCCAACAAACCCTTGAGCCATGTTCTTAAATGGTGTCTACCCATACTCCATCCTTTGTTTACTTAATCATGGCACATATTCTTATTCCATGTTGAACAATAAAACCCTTGAACCATAGTCTCAAATATTACTCAGTCATATCCAATCCTTTGTTCACTTAATCTTGATCACATGTATTGAACTATTCAATTTACAAATGTGTTAATTGAGTAATTCAATGCTTCATGAATCCTAGCCCAATGCCTAAGTGTAATGTATACTATTTATGAGTAATTTTTTCACACTTATTCAATAGTATTGATATTACACTATTTTGACACTTGTGTGGTTTAATTCACATGAGCTATTCCAAGTTCAATTCATGCTAGTAAAGCCTAAATACTTCATTACCCATATCTTGCTTAGTCAATTCTCACCAATCATTTGATCTTGCCACTCAAGCTCTCAAATCCATATCTCACAATCCACAATTCTTTTGCTATATCTCTCTTATCATTGTATCTTAATAAATCTAAAATGTAGAACAAACCCTTTTCAATTGTTTGTCTTGTTGTTTATGTTTGGATTGTATGGTGTGTTTATTTGTGTGCAATATTTCTTGTTTAGATTGTGAAGTGGAGCTGAACTACAAGTGTGATTGCTGTGAGTGTGCTGGTTGTTTCCAAGGCAAGTGATACACATTCTTCTACCTATTTTTACTACTGCATTAGTGTTTTTCAGTAGTATGCATGATAGGTTGTTTTTCAAAGAAGTTTATGAAATGCTAGATCCTAGTAGTGTATAGCTATCCTTTAAAACCCACTTGATTAGGATTGCAAATTTTACATTGGAAAATGATGCCATGCTTCGTTGATGAATTGTTCTAAAGTTTAAACTACAACTTCAATGAACTACCTGGGTGGAATTGGTATTGCTAGGATTATGTTGAGTGGCTACCCAGGGCTACACAGGTCTGGCTATCAACCCAGGGCTGTGTGGTTGTTATCACCTGGGAGTACACTTGTGGATGGCCACTCAGGATTAAAGAGATTAATATGACTTCCATGTTTAGATGTACTTCCAGTGCAGCCTTATGACATTATGGGCTCTGTCTTGATTGAGTATGATGTAAGGGTTCAACCATGAGTACTGACATGAGGTGGTAGTTGATTGATAGGGGGTACGGTCGGACTAGTTTGGTTGAATGCTTCTTCTGAAAGGTCTTGTCTTATTTTATTCTTCGGGGTAAAATAAGTCTTAAGGTGAAAGTGCACAACCCCTGCAGGGTGTAAAACTAATCGATTAGCTGTGTCCCCGGTTATGGACAACTTGAGTCTCTAGACATGGTCTATACATAAGAATCTCATCACCTTTTCTTAATTATTAAAACTATTTTAGAAACAACCTTAGAGTGGTGGCTACTCAGGGCCATATACCTGGCTATCAACCCATGGTATGTGGTGGTTATCACCTGAGAGTTATCCAAGTTTTGTTGAGTTACTACCTAGAGCTGCTCAAACCTGGCTATCAACCCAAGATTTGTGTGGTGGTTATCATCTAGGAGTTATCTTGACCCTTAAAAGCCTATAAGTAATTAAAAATGTTTTGATTTGGAAAATATAGGATAAAACTTGCTTTATGCAAATTAGTCTATGAGATCCACTAGCCAAATGGCATGTAGTATAGTTCTTTCACAACAGCCACCATATATGTGTCATTTGCCAGTACGTTGTTGTACTGACCCTTTTGGGGCTACATATTCAAACATGTAGGTTGTTCTGATGAGGAGTAGATGGAGGAGTCTCGAGCCTGCATACCAACATGACTACCTGTGGCACATTGCTGAAGATGGAGGCTCATTGCAATTTACTTTCCGTTGTGCTTTATTTGTGTTAAACTCTGGTATTCAAGCTAGTCCAAGTGACTAAGCTATTTTTGTAAGGTTTTAAGACTATCTTATCTGGATTTGCGATGTAATAAATGACACTATCTATAATGATTACTATATTTTGTACTGTGGTGCTATCTATTGATCCAGGGAATAGCACATTAACACAGGAGTTCTGCCTTTAGCAAAAGGTAGGGCGCTATAGAATGGTATCATAGCATAGTGTTGCCTGTAGGATCGAGACCCTAGGATTGGATTAGAAATAGGAAGACCCTAGGATAAAATTCTCTATCTCAGCTTGCCTCTATTTAAATTTTAAAAGATTGTTTGCATCTTGAAACTCCTTGTATTCTCTCCTACTTCATTTTCAAAGGATTCCTTTAGATGACCCAACTCTGGAAGCCATCAAGAAAGGACAGAAGATCCCAATGTGCCAGAAGTGTGACACTTATACTCCACATGTTATTCCTTGACTCAACATGAAGAACTATATGGAAGGCCAATGAAGAACTTGGATAAATGATGGTATGAAGACCGCACAGCGTCAACGATGCATTGAGGAAGTGAAAATGAGAACAAGGAACAAATGAAGACAATTATAGAATAGACCACCATTACTCCTAGTTTATAGAACCAACGATTTATAGATGCTTCTATGATCATACCAAATTGGTGTATGACCATATTATATTGTTAGCGTGTTTTTCCAAAACTTATCAAAAGGAATTTTCAATGACTGTTTGGTTTATGCTTGTTTGTTGCATGGCTTGTTGCATTGTGCATGGGTAGGAAAATTTTCTCCTTTATTTCTATCTATCTATTTCTTACCTATGCTAAAACCACTTTAGATGCCGCCTCGCCGTGAAAACAACAACAATAGCAGCGACAACAACACCAACAACCTCTATGATGTGGTCCAACAGTTAGCCATAGGTCAGGCTCAGCTCATGCAAATGATGACCCAATTCATCCAAGCAAGCGCCAACAACATGAACAACAACAACAACCCGTCGCCACCACCTCCACCTCAAGTGGACCGACTAGCTCGATTCCTGAAGCTCAAACCCAATAAGTTTTCATTTGCCACAGACCCAATAGTGGCCGACGACTGGCTGCGTTCAGTCAGTAAGGACTTGGTTACCTGTGAGTGCACAGATGCTAAAAAGATTAGATTCACTGCCCACCTGCTTGAGGGACCAGCAGCAACGTGGTGGGAAACCTACCAAGTCACAAATCCAATTGAAGATCTGGACTGGGATTCCTTCAGGGAGGGCTTTCGTAATGCTCATATCTCCATGGGCATTATGAATCTGAAGAAGGATGAATTCCGCACTCTGAAGCAGGGTGGCAGGACACTGAAGGAGTATATGGATGACTTCTGCTCTCTATCCAGGTACGCACCAGAAGACATCGACACTGATGCCAAGAGGAAGGATAAGTTTCTCAGTGGACTCAAAGGGGAACTGAAGATACCTCTGTCAGTAGCTTATGCTCCAAGCTACCAGGCACTGCTAGACCAAGCTGTTACTCTGGACAACAACATAAGGAAGGAGGAAAACCGTACTTTCCCAATAAACAAAGACTTTTTTCTGTAAATACTGTGTATTTGATTCCATCCATAAATCGACTTTCCCTCCTATGCTCTGAGTTCCAGTATCGATAAGAATTCGCCATGCAACATATCCGCCTATTCCAGATCTCGGTAGTTCAATTCCATGAAATATACAAAAATGACTGGAAGCGGAAGCTCAACAATGGCAAGACCCACATTAGACATTCCCACAAGAGACTCCACCTCTCTGAGGGCAATGGAAATGGTGGTAACTTCAATGGCCATAGACACAATGGTGGAAACAATGGAAACCACTCCAATGGTCATCACAATGGAGGCAATGAACATTCCAATGGAGGAAATGGACAACACCACTCCAACCCGGTTGTTATGAAGGATCTCTCGATAATCACCTGTTACAAGTGCAAGAAGACAGGACATTATGCAAACCGATGCCCAGAGAATAAGCCAGATGAAAATGACAGGCCCAATCCATTCAAGAAGGGTCATGTGAACCACATTAATGTGGAAGAAGTGACGGGTACGTTTCCACTCAACTCTTTTATATCATTGGACTTTATTTGATACTGGAGCATCGCATTTATTCATATCAAGGGCATCTGTGAGCAAACATGCCTTTCCCACTGAAGCTATAGAAAGTGCAATTACACTCTTCACCCCAGCAGAAAGAGGAAATAAATATAGGAGACCCCTTAGCTTGGTCTTCTGATTGACCCAAAGAGTGACCCCTCAGTGTCCAAAGTAGTTCAACAACTACCTTGTAGGATAGAAGCTCTACAATGGGGCAAGGTTTTACTCAAGCAACCCTTGAGAGAGATGTGACGCCCAAGTTGGTGAATAAACACCCACCTATTGGAAATGAAAAAAAGAAGCCAACTATGGATTCAAAAGATGACCTAGTGCCAAGTCAAAACCAAGGTGTATCTAGTTGAACCCAAGGACCTAGACTACCCACAAAAGTTTCTTTTAAGGGTGGTAGCCACCTAGGTAACCCAAACCATATTTTCTTTCTAGCCTCTCCAATCTCGAGGATGAGATTTCTTTTAAGGGTGGTAGTCTGTAACATCCCAAGATTTTAACAAATTTTAGAGTGAAATTTTTGTTTTTGTTTTACTTGTATTAATTGAAATTTCACAAGGATTTAAAACTTTTTGTGTTTATTTAAAAGCTTTATTAGAAAACTATTTCAAACTTCCTAGTATTTCTTGAAGAACTCCTGTGAGAAAACAAAATATCAAAATATTAATTTCTTTCTTTTATTCATACCCATGCAAGCTATTTGCAAAGGAATATCTTCTCAAAATGATTTATTTTCTAAAAATGTTTGTCTTATTAAAAGTGTGTTTCAAAATGAATTTCAAATATTATTTTATAAAGCTTTATCTCTGGTTTTAAAAAGTGATTACTTTTCAAACCCTAATTCTATGTTGATTATGCAAGCCAAGTCCATTTACCAAAGTAATAAAGTTTTATTAAAAATCTTGTTTTTATTTTGAAAACTTGTTTACTCTGTTTTACAAATGTTGTGTGAATTTTTAGAATTTTTTTAGAAGTGGTTTGAGTGAATTTGAATCTATTTTGCAAAAGTTATAAAGAAAACAATAAAAGCAAAAATAAAAAAATAGAAAAAGAAGAAAAGCGCTCGGGGCGCCGATTCGGCCCAGCCAGGGAAGCGGCCCATGGCCCACTCGGCGTTTCTCCCCGAACCGGTACGTTCTTCTCCCGCTAGACACTAACAGGGATGGCCCACCTGTCAGGTCATCTTCTAGCCCCGGCCAGGAGACCTGGGAGGGCACGGCGTCGACCCCGACCCCCCGATCTGCGAATCCCCCGCAACCCTAGCCCCTTTCGCACGGCATCGGCCGCCTATAAGACCCCACGCCCCCCCTCTCACCTCTCGCCTTTTTTCCCTCTCCAAAATGCCTCCAGGCCAACGCGATTCCTCGTCGGAGAGCCGCCCAAAGCTCACAGACGTCCGGAGCTCCGTCCTTTGTCAATGCCGGCGCTCTTGCTGCTTGCGCCGGCATTATCAGCAGTTCTGGCGCCGCTGGCGTCGGCGCCGGTATCAGGAGCATCATGTTGCGCCCCCGTGTCCATGTGGACATCGGGGGCAGAAGTGTCTTGTTCCGGCAGAGGGTTGTCCTTCGCCGGGGAGGAAGTCTTCTCCGGCGTAGGCAAAGATGCCCACGCCAGAGATAGAACTGGGCTCATTGCCGGCATATCCGGGCACGCAGGTGAGGCTAGCTTGTCAGTATGAGGGCTAGCACTGGAGCTGGAGGCATGCTCCGGAGCAAGTGGATCCCTGAGGAAGAAAAGAACAAGTTAGGAAGCAGAAGAAGAAAGATGCAGGAAATGATGAGAGGGGAAAGAAATTTACCCTGAGGCAACATGCCTCTGCTTCTTTGGGAAAAGCACGCCAATCTTTTGCCTCTTCGTCCTTTCAACAGGCTCTGGCTGAGGCTTAACTCCATGTTTTCTGCCGGCACGTGTGCCGGGGGGAGGTCCCTGGTTCAAAGGGGCAGCATCTACAACTTCGTCGTCTAGGATAGCTGGTGACGACATAGTGGGAAAAGCATAAGCAAGTGGTGTCGGATCGATAAACATCTGGCAATCCCCGTCAGAATTGTCGTCACTCCAGTCTTGAATGGAATGCTGGGAAGAGGAGGCCTTACCTGCGGCAGAAGCTGCACGGGTGTTCTTGGGAATTTTGTCTTCGTGATCCGGATCTTCAGGATCCGGCACAGTGCGATCTAGGGCAATAACAATCCGGGAATTCTCTAAGTCCTGGAAGCTGAATTTATGCAAAAGAGAAAGAGAGTTGATTAAAAACCATAGATATGCCGGCGGTAGGATATGTCGGATAAAGCATGGATGTATCGGCTAAGATAGTATCTCGGATAAAGCATGGATATATCGGCTAAGTAAATATGCCGGACTATGAACAAGAAGTGTCAGCAAAGGTTAAGTGGTTTACCGTCGGGGCAGGGCGGTCCCGGCTATATGGTTCAAGTCCCCATGCAAAAAAAGTTTGCACGGTCTTACAGATATCCTTCACTCGCCAAAGAATGTCGGCGGGGCTAAGCTCGTGTGTAGAGTGTCGGGTGGGGTCCATGGCCCCGCTCATATGGCATATCTTCTGAGATCGCCGCTGAAGAGGGGAAACTCGCCGACTGATAAAGCAAGCGATGATGTCCTCCGGCCTCAGGCCGGCACTGGAGAGTTCACCCATAACCCAGTGGAGGGCATTGACAATACTCACAGTGTTCTTCGGATTATATGTCCATTTCTTCATTTCATGGGGCGGGACATCAACATATGGTAGCAGATTAATCATGTCCACCGTGGTAGTGTTCTTCACATAGAAGAATGTCTTCTGCCACTTCTTGCAGGATTCGAGCAGTTCTATCTTCGGGAATTCGGAGCCCTTCCGAGACATGATGGTTGCAGCACCACATTGTGTCATGGGACGGTCCTTCTTCTCCTTGGCAGTTTCCGGAAGGGCATTCTTCTCCTGGGGCTCCTGAGCACTTTGTTTCCATAGTTGAAAGTACTTAGACCACCCTTGGACGAAGGGTTCTATGCCGACGTAGCCCTCGCAAAAGGCGGCGAAGGCCGACAGAGTCATAACAGCGTTTGTCGGCAGATGATGGGGCTGTAGCTCGTAGTAATCCACGAAGTCCCGGAAAAAGTCACTAACCGGGAGAGGGAACCCTCGCTCAAAGTGTGCTATGAAGACCACCCTCTCAGTTGGTTCAGGTGCCGGCACAGATTCGCCGGCGGGCAGCCGGCATAATACTCCAGCCGGGACACGTCGGGTGTTGGTTATCCATTCTATGTCGGCCGGGGTCACTTCAGACCCTTGCCAGCCGGAATGTACCTGAGCTAGAGCCGGATTACTATCCTCCGGCGCAGAGGTGGCCGTCATACTTGAGGAGGCCATTGAGTTGGCCGGGACAGGGCGTGAGAGCCGGAGTCCCGTAGTGTTAGTCCTAGTAGAAGAAGATAAAGGGGGAAAGTTAGTCTCTCCAGGAAACAGATCTCGCACAAGTTAGCAGGAATGTTAGATCTACCATCGCAGTTAAATCAAATATGATTCGGGGTTAAATTCCTATGAGAAAGAACAACTATGAACTTCACTGGAAACGATACTAGCAATGCTAACTGAATCAACCAAATGCCAAGCTGAGCAAGTAAACGAGATCTAAGCCAGTGAAGTTACCAGTGCGAAGCTACAAAGAGGCATGAAAGAACTAGGAAGAGGAAGAACTCACCGGAGTAATGGTGACGGCGGTGGAGCAACTGCAAGCTTGCAGTGAAGGTGGAGATCTCCCCGAGCAATGTACCATTGAGGAAGGAGAGCCGCGATGGCGTTGAGGATGAGGCCGGAGCATCATGTGATGCGACGCCGACGTAGGCTGGACGGCGGCGGTGCAGGTTCGCAGTGGTCTGGCGGAGGAGAGCTCGAGGTGGAGAGCCAGAGGAAGAAGATGAAGTGTGGTAAAAGGGGAGAGTTACCCCCGCTCCCCTATTTATACCGTAGGGTGGCGGTCGTGGGTACAATGGTAGTGCTCCACTACCCCGACCATTTCTGTGGAGGTTCTCCACGTGGCGGCACGACGTGGGGCGGCGGTTCGAATAACCGCGCCACTAGGCGCATTATGGCAGTAAATGTTGCGATTATCAATGGCAATGATCACTTTGCGAACCGTCGCATGATGTGACCATTTGCAGTGGCAGAGCAGTTGCAAGTTCCGAGGCAGTATGTCGGACTTAGTTTCTCAAGGAAGATTCAGCTAAGTGCTGGCAAGACCAACCAGAGATATGTCCCGTCCGGAATACCTTCGGGACCGGCCGGAACAACTTTTAGAGAAGGAGGAGGTGCCGGCATATAAGACAGCTGGCCAGCATACGGGTTAATGGTCGGCATATAATTAAGAGCCGGTATATCATAAAGAGGAGATAGTATGTTGAACTTGCCGAGGCCCCTCAGTTAAAATTGGGGGACCTCGACAGCTTCGGGGACTAATGTCGGGAGGATGACCCCCGGTAGGGTCAAGAGACTAGAAAGAGATGAGATAACAGATTGACTTTGTCATGGTTGACCAAGATTGGGCCTGGCCGGCATATAGAAGTATCTGCCAGGCCGGCTGACAAGGGTATAGCTAATAGAGCCCGCTAGTTGAGTACCCCTGAGGCCCGTTAAGCTAGGCCCAATTGTAATGATAGTCGAGATACGAGTTCTTACCGTATGTCGATATTGTAATCTGTATCAGACCCTACCCGATCCTCTAAACCTGGCCACCTATATATAGGGGCCAGGAGGGGACGGTGTAGGGCAACCCTCATCAATTGGCGCCGACCGTGGGGACTCTGGGCGTTGGAATCATGAATTCGACGACTTTTTCGCTTTTAGCCAATAGCAGTACAGAAGTCGACGAAAATCAAGAGATGGAGTTGACAATCGGAAGTTTAAGCATCTTCATCGGGCCGTCGGGTTCATCTAGCCTTTCAGATCCGATGGAACAAGATCCGTCGGCAAGCGAGCCTGAAACAGTAGCAACGATGGAATATTCTGAAGGCTCTTCCAGCGAGGTAAACTCGCCGGTCAGCTTAGGAGAAGTGCAAAAAGGAAAAATCACAGAAGACGACAAAGCGATGGAAAATTTCGACGTAGGGGTACAACTCGAAGATCTCGTGGTCTGCCTCAATGATATCTCAGACAAGTCAACAGATACGTGGAAGACAGGGTTAGAGCTTTCTGAAGATGGTGACTCGATCTTCTCAAGCTTTAATAGTAACATCGGCAAACAATGCCTGGTGCTCGCCATTGTAGGAGACAATTCAGCAGAATTCGACGAAAACAACAATCCAGTGTTAAACCCAACAAATATCGACAGAGGAGCAAATCATCTAGCAGAAGGGCAAACAATAGAATCCCTCACAACCAGGGAAAAAATTCAACTATCAGCCGAAGAGTGGAGAGTAATAAGGGAAGCTGTGGAAAACGGCACACCAATACCATCCAATTCCAGCAAGGACATGCTCCTGGGGTATCACTATGCCCTAAGGCAGCAGGCAAAGCAACTGGCAAAGGACAAAATAGAGATACAAAAAAGAAAAGACTCAGCCATCGCAGCCAGCAACGCCGCTCGCAGAGCACGAAGCGATGCATCACATACTAACGCAAGGAGAAATCGTCGACATGGTTCAAAGTACGAAAACCTTGAGTACTCAGAAAGGCAAAGCATCTCCAAAAACCTCGACTCGTCCTTCCTATCGGTCGACGAGCAGGGGAACATCGTACCAAAAACCCCTGAAGCAGCACTAGTGGCAGCACAAGCATATCTGCTTACAACTCGACCAAGCCCAGGGGATCCTAGGGAACATATGCATAGAGCAGCATTGAACGGACTAAACATGGTGGGCCACAAGCTATCAGCAAAAGGAGAGGAAGCATATCACCACAAGGAAGCACACAAGCCAAGGTCACCTCGCCGTCACAATAGTCCTCAGCACAGAAGTAGTAATCAACGATCTCGATCGCCATCACCAAGACAACATGGAGGAACCTGAAGATCTCGATCTCCAAACGGAAAGCGCGACTATGAAGACGACAAAAAGGAGATGGGAGCATCGTGCTTTACCCGCAGGGTTCGCACTACACCAGTACCCAAGGGGTTCAAATTACCTCATGATCAACAAAAGTGCGACGGAACACAAGAACCACAATCATGGCTCTCAGACTATCTACAAGCAGTACAAATATTGGGAGGAACCAAAGAAACAGCAATGCAAAGTTTGCAACTACACCTCACCGGCGCAACAAGGTCATGGTTGAGCAAACTAGAGAAAGAAACTATTGGAAGCTGGGAAGACCTCACGAAGCAATTCACAAGCAACTTCAGGTCAACATACAAGTGGCCGGCATCAATAGAAGAAGTCAAAGCGTGTGTGCAACAACGTGATGAAACATTACGGGCATACATCCAAAGATGGAGTCTTATCAAAAACTCAGCAGTTGAAGTTTCAGACGAAAGAGCAATAGACACGTTCATAATTCGATTAAGGCGAAGAGACCTAGTCGAAGAGATGGGCAGAATTAAGCCGAAAATAGTGTCGGACCTCATGGACATAGCAAACAGATTCACAGACGGAGAAGACGCATGCAACAACAAGCGGACACGATCCCCAGAGGATGATAGAAGAAACAGATATGGAAGTCAAAGAAGACGGTCCCGCAATTATGACAACTACGGCTCCCACAGCCAAGTAGCCGCGGGATATAAGGACAACAGCTACCAAGGGAGTGATCGCAGAAGCTTGGGATATCAAAGCTACGGGAAAGAGGACTATAAAAAATTTCCCACAAGAGAATCCAGAGAGTATAACCCGTCGCCAGAAGACATGCTAAACGGATCTTGTCATATACACTCAGCGTCCGTCGATGGAAAGTGAGTATCCAGGCATGCAATGAAAGATTGCACAACATTCTTGAAGCTACAAGAGGTGGCATTAAACAAACAAACCGAAGCAAGGCGACAAGGATACGAAGGAAGCAACAAACCTCCCACAAATCAACAAGGGAACAATGGAGCCCCTCAAGGACAAGACCAGCCAAACCAAGGACACGATGATGACGAAGGGTACGTTCCATCTAAGGGACACATCACAGCAATGATACAACCCGTGCCCAAGTCAAACAAAGAGGAAAAGAGTATTACTCGACAAGTCAATCTAGTAGTCACTTCACCTCCAGCTACAATAGAATATCTACACTGGTCAGAACAACCAATCGAGTTCAACAGGGAAGATCACCCTATAACAGTACCTCAGCCGGGAAACGCGCCCTTGGTACTCAAAGCTCAAATCGGCGCATACGATGTCGAAAGAATATTCATGGACGCAGGAAGCGGAATTAATTTGATATACGCGAAAACACTCAGAGCAATGCATATATCACTAGAGTTCCTGAAGCCAACAGACTGTTCCTTCCATGGAATCGTACCAGGAAGTGCCAATTATCCACTAGGGTGGATAGCACTCAACGTTTGCTTCGGCAACCAACAAAACTACAGAAGTGAAAAGCTAGACTTCGAGGTCATGGACTGGCCATCTCAGTATCATGCGATCCTCGGGCGACCCGCGTTTTCACGATTCATGGCAGTGCCTCACTATACATATTTAGTACTCAAGAGGCCAGGACCAAAGGGAATAATCATAGTGAAGGGAAGCTTCGAGGTTTCAGACCTCTGCGACAAGGAGTTCCACAAGATGGCACAAAACTTTGGCATGATAGCCAACTATGCAGAGAAGGCAAAAAGCACGCCCACGGAAGGTGTCAAGCTACCCGAAGGATGTGCTGCGGAGCCAGAGATGAAGAAACCACGAGTAGAAGCATCAGGAGAAGACAAAGTTACAGAAGAAGAAGAAGAGAACGCCACGATGGCATAAGCATCAAGGACAACAAAGTAGAGTAGAAGAACAAGGCTGTAAAATCCACAAGTTATCCCAGGGGCAATGCCCTCTAGATCCAGAACACAGGTCATAGGTCGGATCTCTTGGGTCACCCCATGTATCTTACATTACAAGTATAATAAAGACAAAAGGTTCCTCATATTTGAGTTTACGATTCTTTCAAAGGGAAAATGCGGCAAACGCACGAATCATAGAAAAACGCTCTGAGAACAAATTTCAGACATACAGTCGCGAAATAAGAAACTCTCGCGTTCCACATATACACAAGTATTACAATAGTGGGTTATCAGAATCATCTACACCTAAAGGATCTAAATAGTGGTACTCACGGAAAAACGTGGCATCCGCTTGCAGCAGCCTAGCTATAATCCTCCGAGCAGGCTGCAAGGTATTCTCCATATGTACTCGCAGACTAGCTCCACCTGGAACCAAACTCAGGGACATAGAGCTATAATTAAGTCTTGGGTGCCACTTACGTATCCACCCAAGAGCAAAATTGGCACCTGCCACTAAGTTCAGTTCTATCAATCGATGAATGCGCTGGCTGGATCTAAAAGTATTGAGAAGCAGTAGGAAACTTCCAGGCAGAGGATTGCGAGGAAGTATAACAGAATGCAAAGTTATGAGAGCTCTTCGGCAACCATCAACTGACTTGCCAATATGCTGGGCGCGGTCCTGAAGCAATACGATAGCACTCCGGCGTCGAGGATCAGACCACAAAGTCTCAATACCCGCTGACATTTTTTCTAGAGCCGCATTTCGCTCGGTAACCCGACGATCTTCAGCAGCAAAATCCAAACAAGTGCCTATGATGGCAAAGGATATCACAAAACAGCAGTGGGACAAAAGGGGAAAAAGATAAAGTTGAAAGGAATATTACATCGCAACATCTCGCAGGCAGACTCGATAATGCCAAGGATAAAAGAGTTGCATTCCTCATGATGCACAATCTTCGCCATCAGGCTAGACACCTTATCATCAAGAATAGATATCTGCTTCATTAAACCACAAGCTTTGCTAGCTTTGTCCACAGCCATCTATGCTTGGCGTTTGGCCAAAGTCAAATGAGTCTCAAGATCAGAAATCCTTGAAGAATATCCCGCGCATTGGTAGCAGCGGCGAGGAGGCAACGAAATCTTAGAGCCAAACGTGCGGGCAGAAGAAGGAGCATGGTCGCGACTCACAGGATCATTGATGTGCATAGACTGGAAGTCAAAAGAAAAGAAAGGAGAAACATTTCAGAAGCTAGCACAACATATCATAGAAAAGAAGCATATTTACATAAATGCAAACCCTTTACTAAGGTTCTTGGGTTGCATGCGACTAAAGGTTTTTACATCAAAAGCAGAAATTGAAAACTACAGAGAAGCCGAGTCTACGCCACCTCAGCATTTTGCTCTGTGGCAGAAGAAGGCATGGTAAATTCATCGCCAACAGTTGAAGGAGGTGCGGGTTCTTCCATCGTTGGAGTTGGCACAGTAGATGTCGTGGAAGCCGCCGAAGGAGAAATAATTGACGCCAGGGCGGGCGCCAACTTCTTCGCCTTCTCGAAGAAAGCCTTTAACTCAGAGCGGGTGTTGCCATGAGGAGAGCTCACCTTCTCCCAGTCGACATCTGCACCATGTGCATAAGAAAGTGCGATAGCACCCTCAGCACCGCGCTTCAGAGAAAGCCCCTTCAACTGGAGGATGGGGTCGTCAGTCGTATCGAAGGCTTTGGTAAGTTTCTTCAAGTCATCTTTTGGAACCTCCGCCTTTTTCTTCGGCCACAACCCAATGAACATCCGCGTCAGAACGCGGCTCACCAACTCAAAGATCTCCTGGATAGATATCCAGTTTGCTTCGAGTAAGTTAACCGCGGTCATCAGAGGATCATCGCCCGGTTGCAGAGTCGACAAAGACACCCCGGTAAATCCTGCACAACAAAGGGGACAAGGGAAAAGAAGGAAAGGAAAGCATTAACAAGTGCAAGAACGTAACAGAAGTCGAAGAAGAGGACAAGGCGAGTACTTACCTCCAGCAGCAGCAGACATCATGCGAAGACGCTCTGTCACGGCTTGCTCTCGCTGAGAATGCTCTTTGTTAGCATTGGCCAAAGCCTTTTCCGTTTTCTTCGCCTTAGCCAGCGCTGACTTCTGCGACTTCTCAGCGCTTGCTTTGGCGGTGGTCGCAACATCATAGGCCTTCCGCGAAGCGCTGAGCTCGGCTTCTAGCGATGCAATGCGGGCATTGGCCGTTGCTAGAGCAGCTGCAGTCTAGCAAAGAAAGAAAGGAAGTCAAATAAACAGCAAAAAAGAAGTTTAGAGGAAAAGTAAAGACAGGATAAAGAGTGCACCTTCGGAAGCTTTAGCAACCTTTAGGTACTCAGCACATTCAGTGCCCAAGGCGACGAATCTCTTCAACAATGCCTGGGAAAGAGTACGCGTAAGAGCATAGTTTATGCAAGGAAAACAAGTCAAGGACATTTACTCACATCATCGGGGGAAACCGCGGATTCGTGGGCTTCAAGAGCAACGTCGGCTTCCTTGGCCTTTTTCGAGCGCTTGAGGCTTCGGGTCGCAGAAATCTTCTTGACAGAAGCCCTGGTGATCCTCGGCGCAATTTCTTGGGCAGGAGGCTCATCATCAACTACAGGTGGAGTAGAAGGAGCAGCCGTAGTGTCCCTTTGCGGCTCTTCGTCATCACTGCAAGAGGGAACAAGTTATGTACAACCCGAAAGAAAGAGAGCAAGGATAGTGTAGTCGCAGAACACTTACGATGCCAAGAGGTCGAAATATTCAATATCTTCTTCTAGAACAGGGGCTTTATTAGCCGTTGTTCTCTGCAGAGAGGTACTCGAAGAAGTAAAGTCGTCGACACGCTTCCTCTTCTTGTCCGCACCAGTGTCTTCAAAGAGTGCAGGAGGAGGCGATGTCGATGAGCTGGTGTCTTCCTCTGATTCTTCGGCATCATCTCCATCCTGATTTTCTTCAGCCTCGGGGGCTTCAGATACAGAAGAGGCTAGATCAGCCGGAAGAGGCCCTGCCTCTGGAAGAGGAGGGCGCGAAACAAGGAATTGGTGGTCCTGCACACGAATAAGTCAGCAAAGTAACAAAGGCAAAGAGAAACACAGCTCGAAACCAATGAATTCGACAACAAGTGTACAAAAGCAAACAAATATATACCTCGGGTAGGGGGTGCACGGAGTCGATGTAACCAGCGGCCAATTCAGGAACCGCATGGTCCTTGGTGAGCTTGGTGAGGCTCCTGACTCGCTTGTCGACATCTTGCTTCTCTATTAGATCTTCAGAGATGCGAGAAGGATCCTCCAAGCCGGAGTAGCTCCAAAGTTTGGTAAGGCGATGCTGCAGGGGTTGAACTCGACGTTGCACAAAGAACGCCATGAGCTGAATACCCGACAATGCGCCTCCTTTACCTCCTTTCAGAGCTTGAATGCGAGTCAGTAGAGGAGCAATATGTTCCATTTCAGCATCTGAGGGAGGCGAATCCCACGATGCCAATTTCTTCAGCTCCTTGGAGGCATCGAAGGGGGCTAGACCATATTCGTCTTCAGGGGAGGCCTTACGGTCTTTGATGTAGAACCATTTTGTTCTCCACCCTTGGACAGATGCAGACATGGAAAATTCGAGATATTGCACCTCAGGGCGCACAGAGACAACGGCACCACCCAGTTCGGGTTTGTCTAGATAAAGCAACATTGGGGCAGAGCCGGAAGATTGACCTCCAAAGAATAAAGTGGGGCTTAATGCCCAGGAATGACTCGCAAAGAGTCACAAAGCAAGCGATATGGAGGATGGAGTTAGGTGTGAGCTGGTGAAGCTGCACACCATAAACAAAGAGAAGCCCATGAAGAAACTCGTTGGCAGGAAGAGAAAGTCCGCGGAAGAGGAAGGCAAGGAACATTACCCGATAACCGCTCGGGGGCTGCGGGATCCGCTCGGTGCTGGGGAACTTAATGGAGTTGCTGCTGGAGATGAGGCCGTCCGTCCTGGCCTTCTCCACCTCCTTCTGCGCGATGGCAGAGGACACGCAGCTAGTCGCGGAGGTTGCCTTTCTCTTAGCCATGGTGTTCTTGGATGCAAGGTGCTTCACGCGCATCTACTAATCCACGCCTGGGGGCTATGCACGAGAGGAGAAGGAAGCAGAGATCAGCAATGGCAGCGGCAGCGGAGAGAAAGAGCTGGTAAACAGTACAAATCCCCACTATCCCTTTATATACCTTCTCAGTGAAGGAACGTGGGCTGAGACGTGGCGAAAGAAGCGGAAGCGGCAGCCCACTAACGGGCAGAGAAATACAAAAATTACTGCGCTACCCATGAAACGGTACGCGCTCAGTAAAGATGATGTATAGCCAAATTTGGCCACTGACATCACGAAGAAGACGAAAGATTAGAGATCAATTCAACAGATGCATATAATCGGCGAGTATCCAATATGGTGACTATCAAATATAAAGATAATAGAAAAGAGCAAACAAAGTTGGCGCCGACAATACAAAAACCAAGTTAGAAGACTATACCCGACAACATTTGACTATAGCCCTGGGGGCTACTACCATCGGGAGCGCTGAACGCGCACCCGACGAAAGTTATCGCTAAACTATTTTAAGTTGAAGCATGATGATGAAGTATACTATATTTGAGCCTATACTCGAAAAAAGTTTTGTTCGACTATAGCCTCGGGGGCTACTCCCATCGGGAGGGCTGAGCGCGCACCCGACGATGTTTATTGACAAGCACTAGAGCATGGGAAGTGAAGGAGTATGCGGTGGAACATTGTTACTCCCATCGAGAGCGAGTTTTTATGTTTGTTTAACCCGAACATCTTCAGTCAAAATTCGACTGCGACATGTGATTCTCGAGCTATGTTATCGCAACGAAACTCGAATGCCGTGATTGATCACGAAGGTAAGACCCTGGGATCCGTCCTGTGTGGCCTAGTATACACACATGGATGCGCTCTGCTGGTATGTATCCATGTCTACAACGCAAAGAAAATCTTGGTGGACGCACTGGGTACCCTGAGAATCACTGCGACTCATTCTTTGTAAGTCCTAAATGCGGCAAAAGAGTGGGTTTGACTGGTATCCCGAATTCAAATCCAAGGGGATTGAATTTGAAGTAGGTGGCAAGTATCTGTTCCGGTAGTTAACTGACCTCTTGATCCGTCAGAGTTGTCAGGTTTGTTCATCAAAACCCCTTGCGAAATATTATCATGAAAATAAGTCGAAAGACCAAGTCGAAGATTTGAAGATATGAAGAAGTCGAAGAGTTGATCAAGTCGAAGATTTAAAGATTAGAGATTCAACCAGAATCTGCAATTCTGGTAGAATCTCAGGGGCTACTGACAAGGGTATAGCTAATAGAGCCCGCTAGTTGAGTACCCCTGAGGCCTGTTAAGCTAGGCCCAATTGTAATGATAGTCGAGATACGAGTTCTTACCGTATGTCGATATTGTAATCTGTATCGGACCCTACCCGATCCTCTAGACCTGGCCACCTATATAAAGGGGCCAGGAGGGGACGGTGTAGGGCAGATTGAAAGCAAGCCAGGTTCAACACCCAAGTTTACTTTCGATATACACCTATTTCAACTAACCTTACCTTCGAGTTCATCCGACGCCCTATCTCCCCGATCCTAAGTCCTTAATCTAGGTCATTTGTTGAGTTAACCCTCGTCAAGAAGAACTTAGGATCTTTTGGGAAGAAACAATTCATACATGACTTTACTCCCATCGGGAGCGAGGTTTTTTATCATGGTTATCTAACCCGAATATTTTGTGCATTGAATCAGTCAAACAAGGCTGCGACATATGATTCTCGAGTTGCGTCACCGCGACAAAATTTGAATGCCGTGATTTGTCACGAAGGTAAGACCCCGGGATCCGTTCTGTGTGGCCCGGTATACGCACATGGATGCGCTCTGCTGTTATGTATCCGTGTCTACGACACGAAGAAAATCCTGGTGGACGCACTGGGTACCCTGAGAACCACTGGGATCCCTTCTTTGTAAGTCCTAAATGCGGCAAAAGAATGGGTTTGACCGGTTTCCCGAATTCAAGTCCAAGGGGATTGAATTTGAAGTAGGTGACAAGTATCTATTCCAGCAGTTAACTGACCTCTTGATCCGTCAGAGTTGTCAGGCTTGTTCATCAAAACCCCTTGCAAAATATTATCATAAAAATAAGTCGAAAGACCAAGTTGAAGATTTGAAGATATGAAGAAGTCGAAGAGTTGATCAAGTCGAAGATTTAAAGATTAGAGATTCTACCCAAATCTGCAATTCTGGTAGAATCTCAGGGGCTACTGACAAGGGTATAGCTAATAGAGCCCGCTAGTTGAGTACCCCTGAGGCCCGATAAGCTAGGCCCAAATTGTAATGATAGTCGAGATACGAGTTCTTACCGTATGTCGATATTGTAATCTGTATCGGACCCTACCCGATCCTCGAGACCTGGCCACCTATATATAGGGGCCAGGAGGGGACGGTGTAGGGCAGATTGAAAGCAAGCCAGGTTCAACACCAAAGTTTACTTTTGATATACACCTATTTCGACTAACCTTACCTTCGAGTTCATCCGACGCCCTATCTCCCCTATCCTAAGTCCTTCATCTAGGACATTTGTCGAGTTAACCCTCGTCAACTGACAAGGGTATAGCTAATAGAGCCCGCTAGTTGAGTACCCCTGAGGCCCGATAAGCTAGGCCCAAATTGACGATCATATAAGCTTTATCCCGGCTGGTACTTAGGAATGTCGGCTCAGCCGGGGTACAATATGTAATATGCTGGCATATATGATATGCTGGCCTAACCAAGTTGGTGTGTTATGCAGGAACAGGGGAGGCCGAATTACCCGATCAGGGGTTCGTGGTTGATACGTCCAAAATGTATCTACTTTCCTGAACACTTTTGCTATTGTTTCTCCTCTAATTTGTGTGTTTTGAATACAACTAACACGAACTCATGCTATTTTCAGCAGAATTGCTCTAGTGTCTTGTTTTTGTGCAGAAATCCAACTTTCAGGAAAAATCCTGGAAAATATTGCAAAAATTCTATTTTGCCAGAAGACCCACGGAGCTAGAAGGACAGACGAAGGGAGGCAGCGGCCTAGGCTCACCACCAGGGGGCGCGGCCCAGGCCTGGCCACGCCCACCTGTGGTGAGGCTGCCTCGGCCGTCGCCTCGACCCCTCCTTCCGCCTACATATACCCTCTGACCTGAAAGGAGCGGGGGTTCGGCGTTTTCCCCACATAGACTTCCGCTGCGCCGCCACCACCAGAAACCGCGATTCGGAACCAGAAACTCCCTTCTGGTACCCTGCCGGGACGGGGATTTGGAGGAGATCTTCATCACCGACGTCTCTCCATCAACCATCCATGACTCCCCCATCCATGTGTGAGTTATTCCCGCTGTAGGCGAAGGGGATGGTAGGGATTGGATGAGATCATTCATGTAATTTGCTATGAGATTGTTAGGGCATAGTGCCTAGTATCTATTGTTAATGCTTATGACATTGTTGCAACTTGTTGTGCTTAATGCTTGTCACTTTGGGCCCGAGTGCCATGATATCAGAACTGAACTTGTTATTGTTTTATGATGATACTTGTTATTTATGATCTTGCATGCAAGTTGTTTACACATATTGTTGTCCAGGACCCGAGGCCCCAAAGTGACAGAAATTAGGATAACCAGAGGGGATGGCTATGATGTGAGGATCACATGTGTTCACCGAGTGTTAATGCTTTGCTCCGGTACTTTATTAAAAGGAGTACCTTAATTACCAGTAGTTTCCCTTGAGGCCCTGCTGCAACAGGCTGGTAGGACAAAAGATGTCGTGCAAGTTTCTCATTGCGAGCACGTACGACTATATACGGAACACATGCCTATGATTGTTTAGTACTAGGATGCTTTATCATTATTTATCTGCAATGCCCATGTCTCACTGATTTCATGAATTATCTTATCCATGCAACATCCGTACATCTATCCCTATGCCTACAGTATTTTAATCCTACTATTTACTATTGCTACTATTACTACTTTTATTTTACTACTGATGTTACTGTTTCACTACTACCCCCACTATAAAACTGTTGCTACTGATAAACCGCTGCGAGCAAGTCTGTTTCTAGGTGCAGCTGAATTGACAACTCATCTGTTAAGACTTATAAATATCCTTTGGCTCACCTTGTGTCGAATCAATAAATTTGGGTTTTACTTTCCTCGAAGACTGTTGCGATCCCCTATACTTGTGTGTCATCAAGACTATTTTATGGCGCCATTGCCGGGGAGCATAGCTTTATTTGTAAGTTCACTTGGAATTCATATTGTTCGCTGCAATCGTTTCATCATGGGTAAACCTCATGATGGAAAGTTCCCATATTGCCATCCACTACAAGAAGAGGTACGACTCTGAACACCTCTATTGCTCTTGATTCGCCATCTGTTATGAGTAAGTTGCTTACACCACCACATGCACACGCTACTGCTACTTCTTCTGCTGAGTTTGAAAATGCCACTGATAATTTAGATGATGCTTCTACTGTGCTTGATGAGAGTGGTTCACTAGGTTCCTTTTTAAATGCTACAATTGCTAGAGCTAAGATGGGAAACACCACTGTTACACCTGTTAGTTCACCTGAGTCTAGGGAATGCCCTAGTGATGATCTTGATGACACTTATATTGAGCTTGATGATGATTTTATTGCCGAAGCTCATGCCACTCGTGATGCTAATGATATTAAGAAACTTCTAGCAAGACGTGTTGTAAGATATAACTTATCTCCTGATGCTAAGTTTGCTGATTCTCCCATAAATATTAGAGATAAGGATTATGATTTCTCTTTAGATTTATCTTTCATATCTATTGTTGAGAAAGACCCTTTTTGTGGTACTGAAGGTAAAAGTGCTATGGCCCATATGAATGAGCTTTCTACTTTGAGTAATTTATTTTCTGATGATATTATGCTGCGCACTTACTTTGTTGCTAAGATTTTCCCTTTTTCATTGAAAGGTGCAGCTAAGACTTGGTTTAATAATTTGTCTCCTGGATCTCTTAATAGTCCTATTGCTTTGCTTAATGCTTTCTTTCAGATATATTTTCCTGCTAGTGCTCAACATGCTGCAGTGCAGAAAATCTTTGACTTTGAACAGGGAAAAGGAGAGATATTGCCTGAATCTTGGGCAAGGTTTTGCTCTTTAATTAGAGCATTGCCTAAGGAGCCATTGCCTAAAAATGAACTCCTTGATATATTTTATAATGGACTAACTGATGAATCTAAGACATATCTGGATAGTTGTGCTGGTTGTGTTTTCAGGGAAAGAACTCCAGCTGAAGCTGAAGAACTAATGGTTAAAATAAGCCAGAATCATGATGATTGGACTATAGCTGAGCCAACACCAGCGCCAACTCCAGAGCCAACACCAAAGAAGAGAGGAATGATTGAATTAAATGATGAGGTTATGAGGGAAGCCAAGAAATCTCTTAAGGAGAAAGGTATTAAATCCAAAGATGTGAAGAATTTACCTCCTATAGAAGAATTATGTAAGCCAATCCCTCACTCATCTACTATTGAGGTACACTCTCTCCAACACTTTGATGATAGAGATATTCCTTACTCTAAACCGCCTGATCAATGCTTAGATGAATTAGATAATTTTATTGTTAAGCAAGATAATTTTAATAGAATGGTGCAGAATCATTTGTTGGAAAATTCTAGAGCTATTAATAAGTTGCAGGATATTGTGGAGAGAACCTCCAATGATGTGAAGATACTTGTTAATCATTTTCAAATGGTTCAGACTCAAATTGATTATCTTACCAAGGTGCAAAAAGACTTGCTAGTTAATGCCACAAGAGAAAAACAAGCGTGTAAAATATGCACAAGAGGAGGTACTACTACCCAAGACCCCTTATATCCTGAAGGACATCCTAAGAGGATCGAGAAAGATTCTCAATGCACTTCAAGTGATGATATTCCTTCCAAGAAGAAGAAGAAGAAGCACAAAATAGTTGCAGAATCTTCTGAAATACGTAAAGATCCTAATAGTGTTTCTATTTCTAATGCTGAAACTAAACCAGGTAATGCTTCCGATAAAGAAGAAGTTGAAGAGGAACCAGAAAAGCTTGCCAAGAATCCAAAGTACACCAAAGAAGACTTTATTGCCAACAAGCATGGTAATGAGAGAGAACCTTGGGTGCAGAAACCAATGCCTTTTCCTGGTAAGAAACATAAATCTAAGGAAGAAGAACACTACAATAGGTTTTGTGAATGGATGAGACCTTTATTTTTGCAAATTCCTTTGACTGATGCTATTAGAATGCCTCCTTATGCAAAGTATATGAAAGATATTGTTACTAACAAAAGGAAGATTCCTAATGAGGAAATTTCCACTTTACTTGCTAATTATTCTTTTGATGGTAAAGTTCCGGAGAAGCTTGGAGATCCAGGTATACCAACTATCCCTTGCTCCATTAAAAATAACTATGTTAGAACTGCTTTATGTGATTTGGGAGCCGAAGTTAGTGTCATGCCTTTTTCTCTTTATAAGAGACTTGATCTAGAAAAATTGGTATCAACTGATATATCTTTGCAAATGGCTGATAAGTCTACTACTATTCCTATTGGTATATGTGAAAATGTTCCTGTTCAAGTTGCTAACAGTTGTTTGATATTAACTGACTTTGTTGTGTTGGAAATGCCTAAAGATGATAATATGTCTATTATTCTTAGAAGACCTTTTCTAAACACTGCAGGTGCGGTTATTAATTGCAATCAAGGAAAAGTAACTTTCAATGTCAATGACAAAGAATATACGGTCTATTTTCCCAAGAAGATTGATAGGAAGAATGCTCTAAATTCAATCAAGAATGTTGAGACCATTCGAGTTGGTCAAATTATTTGTTCAGAGCGAAAGCCCAAGGAAGAATATAAAATTGTCATGATTGGGACTATGCCTATCGAGGTCGAGGTAACATAAGCATATAGTGAAATGCAAATTTTTGCCTCATATAAAGTTAGTTTGGCAACAAGACTTGATCAACCTTGTTAACATAGTGATTTTATATGAACGGAACTTCGTTTTCACCGCATTTACTTTACCTCACTTATATTTACTTGTTCATTTTTTGTTCCCTCTGTTTAGTTTCATATTAGAATATCTTAGAGCTGCTGCATACTTGGTTTTGATTTGCTTTCTATCGCTCCACCGTCATTTTCCTCAGTTTTAGTCTCTTATCATTTTTCTAAAAAATCCTCGAAAATAAAGTTTCTCGGAAAATTCTAGAAAAATATTTTTAAATTTTTATATTAAAAATGGGGTAGAGAGGCACCTGAGAGACCTCAGGGGGACCCACCATGCCACCTCACCACCAGGGGGCACGGCCCAAGCCTGGCCGCGCCCACCTATGGTGAGGGGGGGCCCTGGCCTCTCACTTATCTCTTCCTCCCCAGCTCTTTCTCTCTCCTGAAAAATCATGACACACCAGCTCAAAACCGTGTTCTTGCTGCTCTCCATCTCGATTTTTTGATCTCTTTGCTCAGCCCATCATTGTTGCTGAGATTTGGAGCATTTGTTCTCCGGTATGTGACTCCTCTGATTGTCCAAGTAGAATTTTGTTTAGTGGAGTATTTCTTGAGTATTTTAGCTCTATAGGTGACAGGCGAAATGAGTTTGCATGCTTGTTCTATTGCTTAGAAATGTTATTTTGATGCATGTTAGCCTTCTAGTAACTCCCTATAGTAGTTCCCTACATTTGTTTGTCTCAAAATCACTTTTTATGAGGTTTGTTAAAAATTTCAGAAATGGAGGAGAATGAATATCGACTCTTTCAATATGAACTAGAAGTGCATGAAGTCATGAGAGTTCACTGTGAAGAAAGAGCTTTTCCCTCGATCTATCCATGCTCGGAGTTTATGAATGCCGCTGGAATCCTGCAGGATTTCCAAACTCTAGTCTCTAATGCAGGATTGGAGCATTTTATTGATGGTGAACCTCCCCAATATGCTAAACTAACAATGTCTGTGGTGCAGGATTTTAGATTCAGTTGGTCCACACCTAACCCCATGGTTCATTATAAAATCTACAATAAATCTGTGGACTTGCCCTTTGATGTTTTCTGTGCAGCCATTAGAATACCACAGTGGGGATCACGCGAAAAGATGAAGGAATGGCCTAGGCCATTGACAGACCTTTATGAGGAGATTTGCCAAGGAAGAAGCTTCTCAGGGGAGAATGGTAAAATTCGAAATATTCATTTTCCATCCATTCGATATTTTGCCTACTTTATTACCAAGTGTGTTCTTGCTAGGAAAGTTGCAAGTAAGTTGTCTTTTTGCAATCTAGCTTTTATTGCTGCTGCTTTGAAAGGTGATAGGACTTACAATTTGGGTGCTTTAATAGCTTTCCGTCTTGATGCTAACCGTGAAAAAGGGGGAATCTGTGGAGGTCTTATTGCTTCACGTTTGTTATCTTTGCATGGTGTAGTGCCTCATGTTTTAGATCTTCAGTTTCCAGTAGAGAGACTTGATCTTAATTCTATGATACATCATAAGTTTGTTTCCCCTCATGCCTGTTTGACTAACTTGCCGTTTGAGATTACCTTTTTCAAGAAATCTACCTGGAAGGTAGTGAAGACTGATCGATCAGTCCATTTGCCTGCAGCTCTTTTGTTTAACCTTGATCGCAAGAATAGATGGTCACTCACAGAGGGTGAGCTCGACGCATACATGGAGGAGCACCCGCAGCCCGTGCACAATGAAGAGGCGACCGAGGAGTCAGTCCAGCCTTCCAACATTACGGAGTTCCCATACCAGCAGCCCTATTATGATTACACACCATCTGCTTCATCTTCACAAGGGCCAGGCTATGACTATGCCAATGATGACCCACCGGCATGGGGCATGTATTGGAGACAAAGTTGATCTCCACTTAGGCCAAAAGCCTAAGCTTGGGGGGAGGTACGCCGACGATTCACTCAACTAAATATCATATTTTGTCGGTACTTTGTATATCCATGGTTCATTTTCTTTTCTTTGTTGTTCTTGTTCTTATTTCTACTTTCCAAAACACAAAAAGATGAAAAATATTTCCGTTGTTTCTCTTTGTTTGCCTTTTTAGTTTTCTAGCTTTGGTTTGCTTTACTTGCTATTTTCGGTTTTATATTTGAAAAATCCAAAAATATTTTGCTTTGGTTGCTATTTCCTTCTGTTCTTGTTTCAAAAATTGAAAACCCAAAAATATTTGTTGTTCTTCTTCGGTTTTGTAAAGTTTATTGCAGAGTTCAGTCTTCCGTGACTCCAATGGGGCTTGGTATTCACTTCATATTATTCAAGCCACACAAGTGAAAGGCAATAATGATGACATATGACAATCCGATATGTGGTAAGAGGCTGGTATGAACTCTATTTGTTTTCATTTGTGTACATATACTCATCTATGTGGACATGCTTAGTCGGTTCATGTAAGGTATATGTTATCTAAAGGATGCTTCGTAGTTCTTGCTCTCATATGATTAGTTCCAATTTACTAATAGTTTGTAGCATGTCATGTAGACGCTTGCTTGCATTGTTTTATTCGTAATATGGTATGCTATTGTGGTATCCCCCTCTGAAAGTTTCATTTGAATTGACTTGGCACATGCTCAAGCATGCATATGACTGAACAAAAAGTCAATTAAGCCTCGATGATTTACTTTGCCTCGGAGTTCTTGTATCATTTTTATGCCTATATTAATTTTGTTTTGTCGCAAGCATGATTATGACAGCTATTGCTCTCTCGATTGTCGCTTCCCAGTCTTTTGCTAGCCTTCACTTGTACTGAGAGGGAATACTTCTCGTGCATCCAATCACCAAAAACCAAGTCTACCAAAGAGTCCACTATAAATTCCTATGTATGGCATTTGCAAGCCATTCCAAGTAAATTTTCATGTGCTACCTTTCAAAACTTTCAACTACTTCTCATTTTGTGCCACTGTTACTAGCTCATGAGGACGTAGTGGTCGGAATTGCTATCTCCCATATTAAATTAAGTACCCCTCGACTAGGCAGCTTCATCTGCTCGTCATTAATTTTGCAAGGGAGCTGGTCAGACCATTGTAATCTAATTCTAAAAAAGAAAAAGAAAAAAAGAGCACTCCTCCATGGTATGTGAAAGTTGGTGGGCACCCGATGGAATCGGTTAGCCATGGTTTGAGAAAGGAAAAAAAGGTGGGGAGGAGTGCCAAAGCTTTATAAAAGAGCACCAATGTGCCAAATTTTCAAAGAACTCGGAACTGCTCTTACTTGTTTATTATGGAAGATAGCAAGTCCCCATTGCCAGTCGTTGACATGAAACAACCACCTCTCAAAATAAATTTTTATCTCTGTTTTACAAATGAAAAGCTCTAGCACATGTTAAATCACGGCTTCCCTCTACGCAGGGCCTTTCTTTTACTTTCACATTGAGTCTTCATCTTCTAACTTTAAGCACCTTCTTGAGAGCATAGCTATTATTCTTAGTGTAATGTGCTTGTCCCAGAACACGGTTAATTGTGGTATAACTTTGATGCTTGTATCTTTGATATTTTTACTTCTAGTCTTCCCTTGGACTTCAGAGGTGCCTAAACATTTATGTTTTGCTCCACAAATAAAGGCAAGCGGGATACCACTCTTCCATATCATTTATGAACCTTACAATCTTGTAGCTTCTTATGTTCATGTTACTTGTTATTAGTGCATTGGCACTCTTTCATAGCTTGCTTGACTATAAGGTAACATTAGTAGCATATTTCTTATTATGAATTGCCTGAGTACTTGATCATATAGTGAGTATATATACATCATATGAAGCAAATGTGTTCGTGAAAGTTTCTTTTATCGCTCTTAGTTGTTAACTGAATTGCTTGAGGACAAGCAAATAGCTAAGCTTGGGGGGAGTTTATACGTCCAAAACATATCTACTTTCCCAAACACTTTTGCTATTGTTTCTCCTCTAATTTCTGTGTTTTGAATACAACTAACACGAACTCACGCTGTTTTCAGCAGAATTGCTCTGGTGTCTTGTTTTTGTGCAGAAATCCAACTTTCAGGAAAAATCCCGAAAAATATTGCAAAAATTCTATTTTGCCAGAAGACCCACAGAGCCAGAAGGAGAGACGAAGGGAGGCAGTGGCCTAGGCTCACCACCAGGGGGTGCGGCCCAGGCCTGGCCGCACCCACCTATGGTGAGGCCGCCTCGGCCGTCGCCTCGACCCCTCCTTCCACCTACATATACCCTCTGACCTAAAAGGAGCGGGGGTTCGACTTTTTCCCAGATAGACTTTCGCTGCGCCGCCACCACCAGAAACCGCGATTCGGAACCAGAAACTCCGTTCTGGCACCCTGCCAGGACGGAGATTTGGAGGAGATCTTCATCACCATCATCACCGACGTCTCTCCATCAACCATCCATGACTCCCCCATCCATGTGTGAGTAATTCCCGCTGTAGGCGAAGGGGATGGTAGGGATTGGATGAGATCATTCATGTAATTTGCTATGAGATTGTTAGGGCATAGTGCCTAGTATCTATTGTTAGTGCTTATGACATTGTTGCAACTTATTGTGCTTAATGCTTGTCACTTTGGGCCCGAGTGCCATGATCTCAGATCTGAACTTGTTATTGTTTTATGATGATACTTGTTATTTATGATCTTACCTGCAAGTTGTTTACACATATTGTTGTCCGGAACCCGAGGCCCCAAAGTGACAAAAATTGGGATAACCGGAGGAGATAGCTATGATGTGAGGATCACATGTGTTCACCGAGTGTTAATGCTTTGCTCCGGTACTTTATTAAAAGGAGTACCTTAATTACTAGTAGTTTCCCTTGAGGCCCTGCTGCAACAGGCTGGTAGGACAAAAGATGTCGTGCAAGTTTCTCATTGCGAGCATGTATGACTATATATGGAACACATGCCTATGATTGCTTAGTACTAGGATGCTTTATCATTATTTATCTGCAATGCCCATGTCCCACTGATTTCATGAATTATCTTATCCATGCAACGCCCGTACATCTATCCCTATGCCTACATTATTTTAATCCTACTGTTTACTATTGTTACTATTACTACTTTTATTTTACTACTGCTATTACTGTTTCACTACTACACCCACTATAAAACTATTGCTACTGATAAACCGCTGCGAGCAAGTCTATTTCCAGGTGCAGCTGAATTGACAACTCATCTGTTAAGGCTTATAAATATCCTTTGGCTCCCCTTGTGTCAAATCAATAAATTTGGGTTTTACTTCCCTCGAAGACTGTTGCGATCCCCTATACTTATGGGTCATCAGTGGTCCGGCATACAGGTCCGGGATATGACCAACGGTTATATCCGAGATACAGAAGTCAACTAGAGGGTCACATCCCTACAATCAAGGAGAAAACCTTCCCAGCATGGAGGAAGATCATGATGACAGAGTGCACAGTGGTGGTTTACCAACCGCCATAGTGCCAAAGTACTGTCCTTACCTCCATAGTGGTAAGGTCATAGTCAAGGAAGTACAAGGTGCAGGGATGGTGAGTCCCATCGAGAGCAATCAAGGAGAAAGTCAAGGGTGTCTGCCATCGTCACTTTGTCCTATTTGGACTGTAGCTGGTGTCATCTGCTTGTAGATGACCGTTGTAACCCTGGCCACCACTATATAAGGTGGCACATGGAGCCCTAGAGAGGGGTTGGTGACTGGTTAGCCTTAGAGTTCAGAGAGCTTCTTCCTCCTCTAGCAGAGAGCTTGGAAGCCACCATTGTTGTACCTCCATCGATCCAAATATATACAAGCAGTAGAGCAGGAGTAGGGGTGTTATCTCCTTACGAGAGCCCCGAACCTTGGTAGATTAGTGTTCCTTTCTATCGTGCTCCATAGCACGTTTCCCTCTCCCGAATCCTCCAGCAGTTAGTTCGGCCCCTATTTAAGCCATCCCATGGCATATGTTGTTTCACCACGACGACACCATGCTCACACTGTTGGAAAGTGATAGCAACTCAATTCTAAAGCATTAGGGAATTGTAGGAGCAAAGAAGGATTTCAGTATGTCCTGTGAAGCTTAATGCCAAAGCTTTCTGGAGAAGTTTGGCCAGTGATGTAGCTATGCCTGAGCGCCTGATGCCCCACTGCATCACCCTCCTGGTGCGTCGACACATGTAGTGGACTGGTATTTTGTGCTGTTTTTAGTAATAAAATACCTAGCATGTGATCATACACACTATTCTTATCCTTCCCTTTTCCTGACTATTTTAGGCCTCCGCTAAAATTGAATAATTAGTATTTACATCCGCGTCCATGGCACTTTTTTCTCATGGTGAACATGGTTTTGAGTTCGGCATTATAATATTGGGCTAATTAGATATATGCAACTACCAACTTTTCGTATTCGTGCCACTGAAAAAAAAGGATAAATCTAGATATGCCACTTCCATAATAACACTTACTCAAGTATCCATGTGTTGACAGTGGCATTTTTCTTAAGTTTTCTCTCTTTTGCAGTGGCATGTTTCGTATATGCAAAGTTGACGGTGGATATCGAATAAACTCTTTAATATTCCAACGCTCATCGGCTACAAGATAAGGCTTGCAAAACTGTTACAGTGTATCTATGGGTTTCAGTTTGGCAAGCCAGTTATAATCCATGTATATTTCCTGGTAGGGCAACTTCCTGGCTATGGCTCAACTGCTAGGCATGCTTCAAAAAAGGTGATTTCTGTATATCACCTACTTCACACAAGATCTAAGCTTATATGGATAAACTGGTACAACAATGTTAAGAAAGATGCTTTCATCAAAGAAGATATCTGAAGATGGAATTCTATCTTTAAATGAGATACTTCATGAATCTAGAATGACAAAATTTAGAGAATGACAGGCATGATAGTTATCAGAGATTTCTCCCAAACAAAATGTATTTTTAAAGATTTATCCTGAAAAAGCGTGTGACAAAGTCAACTCATATTTTATGTTTGATCGTGTCATGTGATGACTTTTTAAATAATACTATGGATCTAAAGTAAATCCATGTGTTTAGTCTCAGGTTTCACTTCAGGTTTTATTTTATACCATTAAAAATATGATAGATTCACTTAAGATTTAGTTCCCTTGTCTAAAAACAGAAAGAGAAACACGCTGCTTACTTTCAAAACTTCTTTGTTTGCCTCATGGTTATCCAGGTGTATGGAATATTAATCATACATTGTCAAATACTTGCGGGTTCACAATGAAATCATTTCATGTTAAAATTTGCTAAATCACACAGGAACATCAATAAGTAAAATACATGATTTTTTATCAATATAGAATTTCAGCTCACATGGAAATTTTCCAGGTTCCATTTGAAGATTTGAAAACCAAAGAAGATGGCCTCTAGTGCAGGATTATTACATTTATAATTAACAGGCTAAAACAGGTCTACAGGTAGCAAAAGTGCAAAACAACACTGCAAGTTAATCTTATGGACACATCTGGCCTCTCCTATCTCGACATACAACTCACATCAGCCTTGTATTTGCCTACATCCTACCAATTAATGTTATTTTCTCCTTGCTCATGGTAATCTTCTGCTAGTATCCAAGTGGAGAGGAGCTATACACCATCTACAACACTTGGTCACGTGAGTTGCCTAGGAAAGCATATTCAGCCAGATTTCAGAGTACACTACTACCCATCAGGTCGGGCCTCAAATGCTTGAACAACATTATCCAAGCATGTGAGCCATTAAATCATCATATGACAATGGCAAGAAGTAGATATTTGGGCATGTCACACGCGCTATCAATGTGAATTATCTTGTTTGATCCCCAACCAATTTACTCTAACATAACCTAATGATAAGAAAATGAGGAAACAATAAGTGGAAGTTGCAACCACATTTACTTAGCAATTGAAACTGCACTTCTGCTTAATAAAGGAAGTAAACATAAGGGTAGATAACAAAACATGAGGCTATTATATACTGACGAGGGTTAACTCGACAAATGTCCTAGATGAAGGACTTAGGATCGGGGAGATAGGGCGTCGGATGAACTCGAAGGTAAAATCAGTAAAACAAGGTGGCTGTGAAAGTAAATGTGGGTGTAGAACCTGGCTTGCTTTCAATCTGTCCTACACCGTCCCCTCCTGGCCCCTATATATAGGTGGCCAGGTCTCGAGGATCGGGTAGGGTCCGATACAGATTACAATATCGACATACGGTAGGAACTCGTATTTCGACTAGTATTACAATTGGGCCTAGCTTAAAAGGTCTCAGGGGTACTCAACTAACAGGCTCTATTATCTATACCCTTGTCAGTAGCCCCTGAGATTCTACCAGAATTGCAGATTCGGGTTGAATCTCTAATCTTCGACTTGATTAATTCTTTGAATTCTTCGCCTCTTCAGATCTTTGACTTGACTTTATAATACTTTTGCAAGTGGTCTTGATGAACCAAGCCTGACAACTCTGACAGATCAGGAGGCCAGCTAACTGCCAGAACAGATACTTGTCACCTACTTCAAATTCAATCCCCTTGGACTTGAATTCGGGAAACCGGTCAAATCCATTCTTTTGCCGCATTTAGGACTTACAAAGAAGGGATCCCAGTGGTTCTTAGGGTACCCAGTGCGTCCACCAGGATTTTCTTCTTGTCGTAGACACGGATATATACCAGCAGAGCGTATCCATGTGCATATACCGGGCCACACAGGACAGATCCCGGGGTCTTACCTTCATGACAAATCATGGCATTCGAATTTTGTCGCGGTGACGCAACTCGAGAATCATATGTCATAGCCTTGTTTGACTGATTCAACGCACAAAATATTCGGGTTAGATAACCATGATAAAAAACCTCGCTCCCGATGGGAGTAAAGTCATGTATGAATTGTTTCTTCACCTTCCTTGCTCCAGCTCATGAATAATCAACATCGGGTGCGCGTCCAGCGCTCCCGATGGGAGTAGCCCCCGAGGCTATAGTCGAAAAAATTGTTTTTTCGAGTATAGGCTCAAATATAATGTGCTCCTTCTTTATATGACAAATCAAAATATTTTAATAATAATATCATCGGGGGCGCGCTCAGCGCTCCCGATGGTAGTAGCCCCCAAGGCTATAGTCGAAAAAATTGTTTTTTCGAGTATAGGCTCAAATATAATGTGCTCCTGTATTGTCGGCGCCGATCGTTTTTCTTTACTTCCTTCTCATCACAACTCGCTATATTCAATATTTATTGAGTATACGCATCTGTTGAGTATACCGTTGGTCTTGTATCTTCTTCATGACGTCAGTGGCCAAATTTCCCTATACGTCACATAAGCTGAGCGCGAACCGCTTTGTGGGTAGCGCGGTAATTTTGTATTTTCCCTGCCCATTAGTGGGCTGTCGCTTCTTCTCCTTGCGCCACGTGTGAGCCCACGTCCCTTCACTGAGAAGGTATATTAGGGGTGAGTGGGGATTTTGTACTGTTTATCAGTTCTTTGTCTCCGCCGCCACCACCATTGTCAATCTCTGCACCCTGTTCTTCTCCTGCGTAGCCCCCGAGCACAGATTCGTAGATGCGCGTGAAGCACCTGGCGGCGAAGACCAAGATGACCAGGGGTAAAGCAAACTCTTCAACGAGCTAGGTGCCTTCCACTCTCACTCAGAAGGAATTGGACAAGGCCAAAGCAGACGGTCTCGTTTCCGACAAGGACTCCATTGTCTTCCCCACCACTGAGCGGATCCCCAAGCCCTCGAGCGGCTACCGGGTGATGTTTCTCGCTTTCCTTCTCCACGGACTCTCTCTTCCTGCTCATGAATTTCTTCGTGAGCTTCTTTATTTTTATGGCGTGCAGCTTCACCAGCTCACCCCAAATTCTATCCTCCACATTGCCTGCTTCGTGATGCTTTGCGAGTCGTTTCTGGGTATCGAACCCCATTTTCTGCTTTGGAGGTCCATCTTTCGGCTCTGCCCTAAAGTTTCTTTATCTCATAAGCCTGAACTAGGCGGGGCTGTCGTTTTCGTGCGTGCCGAAGCTCAGTATTTGGAATTTTCCATGTCTGCATCGGTCCAGTGCTGGAGGACCAAATGGTTCTACATTAAAGACCGTAAAGCCTCCTCCGAAGATGAGTACGGCTTAGCTCTTTTTGATGCTTCCAAGGAATTGAAAAAATTGGCATCGTGGGATTCTCCTCCCACAGATGCTGAGATGGAGGAGGTTTCACCACTGCTGGATCGTATTCAAGCTCTGAAAGGAGGTAGAGGAGGTGCTCTGTCGGGTATCCAACTCATGGCTTTTTTCGTACAGCGTCGGGTTCAGCCCCTGCAGCATCGTCTCTCCAAACTTTGGAGTTATTCTGGCTTGGTGGATTCTTCTTGAGTCTCCGGAAAGTTAATTAAGAAGCAAGATGTCGACAAACGAGTCAGGAATCTCACCAAGCTCACCAAGGATCACGCAGTTGCGGACTTGGCCGCCCACTATTTCGACTCCGAGCACCCTTTGCCCAAGGTATGTTTTTCTTTGCGTTCTCAACTTTCGTGTTTCCCATCATCTTCCTGCTGTCATTAGGCATGTCTCGATGATTTTATTTGACTTACTTCCTTTGCAGGATCACCAATTCCTTGTTTCACGCCCTCCCCTTCCAGAGGAGGGTCCTCTTCTGGCGGATCTTGGTTCTGCTGTTTCTGAAGCCCCCGAGGCTGAAGAAAATCAGGACAGTGATGATGTTGAAGTATCAGAAGATGAGACGAGCTCGACGACATCGCCTCCTCCTACACTATCTGAAGACCTTGTTGTTGATAAAAAGAGGAAGCGTGTCGAAGAGCTTGCTTCTTCGAGTACCTCCGTCCAGAGAACTGCAGCCGATGCAACCCTTGTTCAAGAAGATGACCTAGAGTTGTTCGACTACATGGCATCATAAATGTTATGTGTACTCTATGATTTTATTGTGTTTGCTCTCTATTTTTCCCTTGTTGAGTTAAAACCTGCTTGCTTTGCTCTCTTTGCAGTGATGATGAGGACCCGAAAAAGGATGCTACCACTGCTCCTCCTGCTGAGGATACAACTGCCGATGCATCTCCCATGCCTGAAGTTGAACCGGCCATGAAATCTCCGAAGGCTTCCAGAGCTCCTGTCAAGAAAGTTCCCGCATCTCGGAGCATCAAACGATCGAAGAAATCGAAGGAAGTCGATGTTTCTCTTGAAACTCCCGAGTCCGCAGGCTCCCCTGATGATGTGAGTAGTTTCCTTTGACTCATTTTCTTTGTGTCATCCATATGCTCACATGTTCTTTTTTGTTTAGACATTGTTGAAGAAGTTTGCTGCCTTGGGTGCTGAGTGCGTTGAGTATTTTAAAGCTGCTAAGGTTTCCGAAGGTGAACTCATTTTCTTATACTGCTTATCTTGCAGGCTCTTCTTTGCTTATTTCTTGACTTTTTCTTTCCTTCTTGCTGTCTTTTAGATGCTTTAGTGACAGCCAACGCACGCATTTCTTCGCTAGAAACTGAACTCAGCGTTGCTCGGAAAGCTTTTGACGCCGCGACTGCTACCAAAGTCAATGCTGAGAAGTCGAATAAATCAGCATTGACCAGGGCGAAGAAAGCGGAGAAAGCCTTGGCTGACATGAAAAAGGAGCACCTCCAGAGAGAGCAAGCCGTGGCTGAGCGGCTGAACATGATATCTGCTGCTGCTGGAGGTATATTCTATATTTTTCATCTTCTTCTACCGTTGTTTTACTTGCTTTCTTTTACTCACCGATATTTTCCTCTTCTGCTGCTTTGCGTTCCCTTGGTTCTACAGAACACACCAAGGTGTCTTTGTCGACTTTGCCATCAAACAATGACCCTCTTATGGCTACGGTTAGCTTACTCGAGGCGAACTGGACATCTGCCCAGGAAATCTTTGAGTTAGTTAACCGCGTTTTTACGCGGACTTTTGTCGGGTTATGGCCCAAGCAGAAGGCGGAGGTTCCAAACAATGATGTGAGGAAACTCGCCCAAACCTTCGACACTACTAAAGACCCCGTCCTTCAAATGAAAGGCCTTTCTTTGAAGCGAGGTGCCGAGGGAGCCATTGCATTTTCATATGCACATGGGGCGGAGTTGGACTAGGAGAAGATTGGATCTTCCCACGGCCATACCCGCTCGGAGCTGAAGGCTTTATTTGAGAAGGCGAAGAAGTTTTCGTCTGCTATCGTGGCGATGATTTCTCCTTCAGCGGCCTCTGCGGCTTCTTCTGCGCCAGCTCCTTCGATTCTAGCTACTGATGAATCCGCACCTCCTCCAACTACTGGTGTTTCTTCTACGACGCCTTCTTCTGCCACAGAGCAGGATGCTGAGGTGGCATAGACTTAGTCTTCCTGTTGTATTTTTTAATCTCTTTTATTGTAATGAATTTCCAGTTTGTGCTTTGCCTGAGAACTTGTCAAAAGGCTTTTGTACTCATTCGTATATATCTTTTCTAATGTGAAATGCTTGAATGCTGTTCCTAAAATGTGTCTTTTCTTCTAATTGACTTCAGCCTTTGCTTGCTGGTGAATCGTCGGGTTATGATTGAGCTCCATCCCCTGATGATATATTCGTTTCGGGAATTTCCTCACCTCCTCAACCTCCCTGCCGCTGTGAGGAATATTCTTCAGAGTTGCGAACCTTGAGAGCCGCTTGTCCTTCATGAAACGCCAGGCGCAAGTTGCTCTGGACAAAGCTACTAAGTCCCGTGATTTGATGAAAAAAGTATCCAATCTTCAAGATGAGATTTCGAGTCTAGTAGCGAGGATCGCCCATTTTGAGGAATGCGAGTCTTTTCTAATTGGTATCATCGAATCTGTTTGCGAGATACTGCTGTGTAAGTCTCCGGGGGACCTTTCCTCTTTGTTTTTCCTCTTATCTTCTGTGTGCCAATTTTTGCTTGAACTGCAGGTACTTGCCTTGATCTTGTTGGTGAATCACGTCGAGTTACTGAGCGGATTACTGCTCTTCAAAATGCTACACAAGGATCTGAAAGCTTATGGTCCAATCCCCGTCATTGTCGCGCTATCGTACTTCTCCAGGATCGTGCCCAATACATCGGCGACGCTGTTGATGGTTGTCGTAAGGCCCTGGCAACCATGTACTCTATCATGTTGCCCCGTAACCCTATGCCGAGGGATTTTAGACAGCTACTCAAAACTTTCCGGAAGAGCCAGCGAATCCACCTCCTTATAAAGCTGAATCTGATTGCTGGTGCTAATTTCGCTCTTGGGTGGATGCAAAAGTGGAATCCAAGACTTAACTTTGACCGCTTGTCTCAGAGTCTGTCTCCAGGGCAAACTACTATTGGCATTCACATGGAGGCGATGCTGGAGCCAGCGAGGAGAATTATCTCGAGACTGTTGCAAGAGGACGCTAGGTTTTTTCAGGAGTATCATTACCTGAATCCTTTTGGTTTCGATGACTCAGAACCAGCTGCGCCGTGATTTCGATGTACATAGTTATTGTACCGTGGGAGTACTTTTTCCCTGAGTTGTTGCCTCGAGGGAAATTTTGGTACTCGAGATGCTTGGTTTGTTTTGGCATTTGCCGCATTTAGATATGTAAGCTCAGATATAAGGAACTTTTCTTTATTATACTTGTAATATAAGATACATGAGGTAACCCAAGAGATCCGGCCTGTGACCTGTGTTCTGGATCTAGAGGGCATTGCCCTAGGATAACTTGTGGCTTTTACAGCCTTTCTTTTCTTCTACCCTACTATGGTGCTCTCGACACTTATGCCTCCGTGGCCTTCTCTTCTTCCCTTGTAGGTTTGTCTTCTCCTGATGCTTCTACTCGTGGTTTCTTCATCTCTGGTTCCGCGGGACGTCCTTTGGGTAACTTGTCGACTTCTGTAGTCGCGCTTCTTGCTTTCTCTTTGGGTTCTCCGTAGTTGGCTATCATGCCAAAGTTTTGTGCCATCTTGTGAAACTCCTTGTCGCATAGGTCTGATACCTTGAAGCTTCCTTTTACTGTGATAATTCCTTTGGGTCCTGGCATCTTTAGTACCAGGTAGGTATAGTGAGGTACTGCCATGAATCGCGAAAACGCGGGTCTCCCGAGGATCGCGTGATATTGTGATGGCCAGTCCATGACTTCGAAGTCAAGTTTTTCCCTTATGTAGTTTTGCCGATTTCCGAAGCAAACGTTGAGTGCTATTCGACCAAGTGGATAGTTGGCACTTCCTGGGACTATTCCGTGAAAGGAGCAATTAGTTGGTTTCAAGAACTCTAATGAAATGTGCATTGCCCGTAAGGTTTTCGCGTAGATCAGGTTTATTCTGCTTCCTGTGTCCATGAATATTCTGTCGACATCGTATGTCCCTATTTGTGCTTTGAGTACCAAGGGCGCGTTTCCTGGCCGAGGTACTGTTATTGGGTGATCGTCTCTGCTGAATTCTATGGGTTGTTCTGACCAATGTAGATATTCTGTTGTTGCTGGCGGCGAAGTTACTGCTAGGTTGACTTGTCGAGTTATACTTTTCTCCTCTTTGTTTGACTTGGGTACCGGTTGTATCATTGCTGCAATGTGCCCTTTGGATGGAATATACCCTTCATCGTTGTCGCGTCCCTGGTTTGGCTGATCTTGGCTCTTGGGAGCTCCATTATTCCCGTGTTGGGTTGTAGGTGCGTTGCTTGCATTTCCTTTGTACCCTTGCCATTTTGCTTCGGCTTGTTTGTTGAGTGCAGCTTCCTGCAGTTTTAAGAACATGGTGCAATCTTTCATTGCGTGTCTGGATACATGTTTCCCATCGACGAACGCAGAATGGATATGGCATGGTCCGTTGAGCATATCTTCTGGTGATGGGTTGTACTCTCTGGACTCCCTTGGTTGAAACTTTCTGTAATCTTCTTTTTCGTAGCTACGGTATCCCGAGTTTTTCCGATCGTTGCTTTGGTAGCTGTTATCTTTGTATCCTGCGGCTACTTGGTTGTGAGATCCATAGTTGTCGTAGTTGCGGGATCTTCTGCATTGACCTCCATACCTGTTTCCTCTATCATCCTCTGGTGAACGCGTGCGTTTATTGTTGCACGCATCCTCTCCATCTGCAAATCTGTTTGCTACGTCCATTAGATCTGATACTGTTTTTGGCTTGATCCTTCCCATTTCTTCGACTAGGTCTCCTCGTCGCAACCCGACTATGAATGCGTCTATTTCTCTTTCATCTGAGACTTCGACTGCTGAGTTTTTGATTATACTCCACCTTTGGATATATGCCCTTAACGTTTCCCCGTGCTGCTGCACACAGGCTTTGACTTCTTCTATAGATGCTGGCCGTTTGTACATCGATTTGAAGTTACTCGTGAATTGCTTTGCGAGTTCTTCCCAGCTTCCAATTGTTTCTTCTTCTAGTTTGCTTAACCATGACCTTGCTACGCCGGTGAGGTGTAATTGTAAGCTTTGCATTGCTGTTTCCCTGGTTCCTCCTAATATTTGTACTGCTTGCAGATAGTCTAAAAGCCATGATTGTGGCTCCTGAGATCCGTCGTACTTTTGCTGGTCATGAGGTAATTTGAAACCTTTGGGTACTGGCGTGATGCGAATCCTTCGGGTAAAGCATGGCGCCCCCATCTCCTTTTCGTCATCTTCGTAGTCGCGTTTTCTACCTGGAGTTCTAGATCGCCGTGTTCATTTGTTCTGGTGACAACGTTCTAGATCGTCAACTTCCACTTCTGTGCTGAGGACTGCTGTGACGGCATGGTGATCTAGTTTTGTGAGCTCCTTTGTTGTGATATGCCTCCTCCTCTTTTGCTGATAATTTGTTGCCTACCATCTTCAGCCCATTTAACGCTGCTCGGTGCATATGCTCCCTCGGGTCTCCTGGGTTTGGTCGTGTCGTATGCAGGTACGCTTGAGCTGCCACTAATGCTGCTTTTGGAGTTTTTGGGATGATATTTCCTTGCTCGTCGACCGATAGGAAGGACGAGTCGAGGTTTTTGAGATGCTTTGCCTTTCTGAGTACTCTAGATTCTCATACCTTGAACCATGTCGATGATGCCTTCTGTTTGTATATGATGCATCACTACGTGCTCTACGAGCAGCTTCGCTTGCTGCAATGGCTGAGTCTTTCCTTTTCTGTATTTCAACCCTCTCTTTTGCTAATTGTTTTGCCTGCTGCCTTAGGGCGTAATGGTACCCCAAAAGCATGTTTTGGCTAGAGTTTGTTGGTATTGTTGTGCCATGCTCCACGGCTGTATTGATTATTCTCCACTCTTCTTCTGATAGTCAAACTTTTACCCTCGTTGCGAGGGAGTCAGCGGTTTCTCCCTCTGCTAAATGATACGCTCCTCTGTTTATTTTTGCTGGATTGAGTACTGGGTTGTTGTTGTCGTCGAGTTCCTCTGAATTATCTTCCACGATGGCGAGTATCTGATACTGATTGTCGAGCTTACTGCTGTGACTTGAGAAGATCGAATTATCATCTTCAGAAAGTTCTAGTCCTATTTTCCAGGAGTCTATTAATTGATCTGAGTTGTTCTCATGGTATATTGTAAGATCTTCAAGTTGCACTTCCAAGTCAAAATTCTCCATTATTTCATCGCCTCCTACGATTTTTCCTTCTGTTGCTTCTGCTAAACTGACCGGTGAGTTTACCTCGCTAGAAGAGCCTTCTGATGATTCCGACATTGCTACTGTTTTGGGTTCACTTGCCGACGGATCCGCTGTCATTGGATCTGAAAGGCGAATCGAACCTAATGACCCAACGTGAAAGTTTAAACTTCCGATCGTCAAATCCATATCTTGATCCATGCTCTCGAATACTTGCATAAAACTTGACTGGTGAGGTTGAACATCGACGGTTCCGAAGGGTGTCTGAATTTCGTCGACTTACGATTTGTTGTTAGCTGAAAGCGAAAAAGCCGTCGAGTTCATGATGCCAACGCCCAGACTCCCCACGGTCGGCGCCAATTGACGAGGGTTAACTCGACAAATGTCCTAGATGAAGGACTTAGGATCGGGGAGATAGGGCGTCGGATGAACTCGAAGGTAAAATCAGTAAAACAAGGTGGCTGTGAAAGTAAACGTGGGTGTAGAACCTGGCTTGCTTTCAATCTGTCCTACACTGTCCCCTCCTGGCCCCTATATATAGGTGGCCAGGTCTCGAGGATCGGGTAGGGTCCAATACAGATTACAATATCGACATACGGTAGGAACTCGTATTTCGACTAGTATTACAATTGGGCCTAGCTTAACGGGCCTCAGGGGTACTCAACTAACGGGCTCTATTATCTATACCCTTGTCAGATACTCTCCAAATTTCTAGTCAGAAGTGTTTTTTTGATTTCACGGTAGCTATTTTATTTGACAAAAAAGACCATTGACCATGACATGCATGTGGTCTCACTGAGTGTCGTGGAAAACACCTACGTCTTCTCCAGCGACCAGCTACCACCTGGCTGCCTCCCTTGCAGGCATTCGTGTGTCTCGACTGCAAACGTTTCAGCGTTTACAGCACAGACTCAAACAGAGTAAATCCTTTCATACAAGATAAGGCTTGCAAAACTCTTACAGTGTATCTATGGGTTTCAGTTTGGCAGGCCAATTATAATCCATGTATATTTCCTGGTAGGGCAACTTCCTGGCTAGGCTCAACTGCTAGGCATGCTTCAGAAAAGGTGACTTCTGCATATCACTACTTCACACAAGATCTAAGCTTATATGGATAAACTGGTACAACAATGTCAAGAAAGATGCTTTCATCAAAGAAGATATATGAAGATGGAGTTCTATCTTTAAATGAGATACTTCATGATTATAGAATGACAAAATTTAGAGAATGACAGGAATGATAGTTATCAGAGACTTCTCCCAAACAAAATGTATTTTATAGATTTATCCTGAAAAAGCGTGTGACAAAGTCAACTCATATTTTATGTTTGATCGCATCATATGATGACTATTTTAAAAATACTATGGATCTAAAGTAAATCCACATGTTTAGTCTCAGGTTTCACTTCAGGTTTTATTTTATAACATTTAAAATATGATAGATTCACTTAAGATTTTGTCCCCTTTTCTAAAAACAGAAAGAGAAACACACTGCTTACTTTCAAATCTTCTTTGTTTGCCTCATGGTTATCCAGGTGTACGGAATATCAATCATACATATATATCAAATACTTGCAGGTTCACAGTGAAATCATTTCATGTTAAAATTCGCTAAATCACACGGCATACAACTCACATCAGCCTTGTATTTGCCTACATCCTACCAATTAATGTTATTTTCTCCTTGCTCATGGTAATCTTCTGCTAGTATCCAAGTGGAGAGGAGCTGTACAGCATCTACAGCACTTGGTCATGTGAGTTGTCTAGGAAAGCATATTCAGCCAGATTTCAGAGTACACAACTACTCATTAGGTCCTACCTCAAATCCATGTACAACACTATCCAAGCATGTGAGCCATTAAATCATTATATGACAGCGGGAAGAAGAAGCTTTTTTTCATTTGGGCATGACACACGCACTGTCAATGTGAATTATCTTGTTTGATCCACAACCAATTTACTCTTAGATAGCATAATGATCAGAAAATGAGGAAACAATAAGTGGAAGTTGCAACCACATTTAGCAATTGAAATTGCACTTCTGCTTAATGAAGGAAGTAAACTAGATAACACAACATGAGGATATTAGATACTCTCCAAATTTTCAGTCACAAGTGTTTTTTGATTTCACGGTAGCTATTTTATTTGACAAAAAAGACCATTGAGCATGACATGCATATGGTCTCACTGAGTGTCGTGAAAAACACATACGTCTTCTCCAGCGACCAGCTACCACCTGGCTTCCTCCCTTGCCGCCATTCATGTGTCTCGACTGCAAACGTGTCAGCGTTTACAGCACAGATTCAAATAGAGTAAATCGTTTCATAGACATTCCATCAAACATGTGCCGCGCGCACTTGAAAAACTACAATCAAACTCAGCTACTTAGCTATAAACCTCACGCTAAATTCCTAGCATACATTGCATCGAACAGCTGGCGTGCAGGAACATACAAGGGACGAGGGGCAGGCAGCAAATACCTACCTCCCGAGGGCCATAGACGGCGGCGATGACCAATGTCACGGGACTGATGCACATGAGGGAGACGTAGGTGGCGCCGTCACGGGTGTCGAAGAATGGAGTCGTGCAGTGACTGCCGGAGGTCCATGCGGGGGGTCCACCGCCACCAACGGCCGAGCTGGAGCCCGCTGCCGCCGCCTCCAACATGAAGAGATGTCCGCGTCCCAGCGGCAACGAGGATCGGTGCCCCCTGGGTTCGCTGCGGAAAACAGGCCGCCAATTCGTCTTCCCGATGTCGCAGCGCCATCAAAGCCCCCAGCCTACAGCATGCGCGAGCTCCTCCAGAGCTTCCGCCTTGCCAAGGCTCGCCCTTCTGCTTCCGATGCCGTCGGTCGGCGCAAGATCGAGTGGCGGAGGGCCGCCTCAACGAGCATCGATGAGCATCTCCACTCGCGCCCGGCCCCCCTATTTTGTGCGCCGGCGGTATCTGGGACAACATTTTCCTAGCCGCATACCCTTACCTAAATTTAAATTTGGCAAAATTTAACAGAAACAGTGCATTAAAACTTAACAGGTTTTTACAAAATACGGTGATATTAACTAAAAAAGGTAAATCTAAACTTAAGGATGCTGAGATGGTGGTAGAAGACGTCGTAGTCCATGTCGTCTGACGGCGGCCCGTCCTTGGGCGCCTTGCTGCTGCTGCCTAACCGTCGTCGCCGTGCCACTGGCTTGGGCATGCGTCGTTGTCCTCGATCTCGACGTGGAAGAGAAGGTTGCGCGCGCTCCGCAGCCTCCTCCTTTGCCTCCTACTTGGACCTGGCGAGGACGAACTTCAAGGGTCCCCCACTGGACCTGGTTGAATGAGGCGTGCTCCGCAGCCCGCTTGCCGAGGAACTCCTCCGGGTCATCTGGCGCCTAGAATTGGAGCAGGCACGCAGCATACTCTTATGGTGGCTACCACTCCTGCCGCTCCTGCCGCACCTTCTTCCTCGATTGTGGCGGTGTGTCCTTGATACGTCTCAAACGTATCTATAATTTTTGATGCTCCATGCTTGTTTTTACACCATTTGCTTACTGTTTCGTTACACTTCATGGCATTTTTATGCATTTTCCGGAACTAGCCTATTAACGAGATGCCACAGTGCCAGTTCCCTGTTTTCTGCTGTTTTTGTGTTTCAAAAAGTTACACAGGAAATATTCTCGGAATTGGACGAAACAAAAGCCGAACATCCAGAAATTTACCGAAGCTTCCAGAGAACCGAAGAGGAGATGGAACGGAGCCAGAGGTGGCCTCACCACCAGGGGGCGCGGCCCGGGGCCTGGCCGCGCCGCCCTATGGTGAGCCCCACCTGGTCCACTTCTGACGCTGCCCCTTCACCTATAAAGACCCCCCGACGGGAAAAACCTAAATACCCGATTACTTTTCTAGAATACATCGCGATCCGCCGTCGCCGTCGACCCGAGATTGGGAGGGTCCAGAAGCTCTTCCCGGCACCCTGCCGGAGAGGGGAATCGCCACCGGAGGTCTTCTTCATCGCCATGCTTGCCTCCGACGCGATGAGTGAGTAGTCTACCTTGGACTATGGGTCCATAGCAGTAGCTAGTTGGTTGTCTTCTCCACCATGTGCTTCATGTTTAGATCTCGTGAGCTGCTTTACATGATCGAGATCACCGTTATGTAATTCTACATGTTGTGTTTGTTGGGATCCGATGAATATTGGTGTTATGATTGAGTTGATGTGCTGAATATTATCTTATGTTATCTCTATGTTGTTTATGATCTTGCATGCTCTCCGTTGTTAGTAGCTATCTTGACCGAGTAGTTGCTAGTGACTTCAAGAGGGGGTATTTATGCTCGATAGTAGGTTCATGCCTCTATTTAATATGGGGGAGTGACAGAAACCTCTAAGATTGTAGATGTGTTGTTGCCATTAGGGAGAAAACAATATTCATATGCTCAAGGGCATATGCTTTGTTTACATTACACACTTTGCTTAATGCAGTTATCTGTTGTTCGCAACTTAATACTTGTGGAGTTCTCAGATTGATTCGCCACAAGTGGATTATTAGTCATAGATGCAGTTGGATGACGGTCTATGTATCTTGTTGTAATGCCCAGAGTAAATCTCATAGTGATCCTCTCGACATATGCACGTTGTCTTTATTCTATCAATTGCCCAACTGTAATTTGTTTACCCAGCATGTGTTGTTTTATCTTATGGAGAGACACCACTAGTGAACTGTGGACCCCGGTCCTATTTCCTTTATATTGCTATCACCTGTTTACTTTACTCGCACTGTTTACTTTACTCACATACTATTATCACTTTCCACTCGATACGCTCATACCCTTTGTTTCAAGCAAACCGGTGAGATTAACAACCTCATCGTAAGTTGGGAGCAAAGTATTTGGTTGATTTGTGTGCTGGTTCCACATTGCTACTAGTTGAAGACGCGCTAACAAGTGTCGTAAACGGCGCCCTTGTTGGAAGTCACTAGGCTCGCAAGCATCGCCTTCTTGAGTTTGGCTTTTTCCTGGATTCGATATACCTTGGTTTCTTACTGAGGGAAAACTCGCTGCTGTACTTATCAAATCTTTCTCTTGGGGTTCCCAACTGGACGGTGATTTACACTATCACACACCGCCACAACAGTCCTCCACCTCCATCTTTACCCAGACGCGGGGAAATGCAGGCTGTGCCCTCCTCCTTCTTCACTCGGACGCGGGACGTGCCGGATGCGCCTTCGTACCCGGCTTGATGAGGCGGAGGCTGCTGCATGGTGGATTCAGCGCTCGGTGGCCGATGACGCCATCGTCGGCGCATGGTGTCTGTGGCATGGATGAGGAGGACCTCGACGAGGAGGACGTCGTGCTCTCCATCCTCCGAGGATTCCAACGCCGCGGGATCTACAGGTAGGTGAGCCACAGGTTGTTGCTGGCGGCGATGTCGTTGAGGACATCGACGAGGGTGCAGCCTAGGGAGCCCCACCAGATCTTGTAGGTGGCGGTGTTCTTGTTGGGTGGCGGCAGGCCATTGCCCTCATACGCCGCCAGCTCCATGTTGCGGTGGTTGCGAAATAAGTTGGTCCATTGGATGTTGTTCTCTAGGTCCCAAATTTGATCTCCCGCTGCTCCGGCGTGAGCTCGCTGTGTAAGGGCTGGTGGATCGCCACCACGCTTGCCGCACCATGCGGATCAGGTGAGATTCCATTGACGCTGAGCCTCCACGTGCCAGGGCAGTGGAAGTATGGCGGCGCCATATACCTAGCCTTGTACAGGGTGCACACCTCCCACTTGTGGAGGTAGCGGCGACCAAAGTCGTTGCCCTCGTGCCTGGCTAGCTCCATGGTCGTCTTCTGCGAGGTCTACGGCGAGCTTGGTGAGAAGCGTCGAGGGAGAGCTAGTGAGGAGCAGCATGGCGCCGGGCAGGATAAATATAGGCGAGAAAGTGGTGGGCGGGATGCGTGGCCATTTACGGCATCCCGTGCTGTGAAGCGATGACTCACTACAAGCTGTGCAAGGCTGCCGCCAGTACAACGCCATTATTTGGGCGCAGGAGATGAGGGCATGAAGATGAAGTGTTGGTGTTCTCAGGGAACGCGGCAAGGTTGGATTTGGACTCGTAGCGCTGAATAAAAAATGTATCACGCCGGCCGAAAATTAAAACAAGGGGCCGCTGGCGCGATTTTAGCAACCGAGTCTTCAAAAGACCTTTGGGGGAGGAGAGTGGAGATGCTCTACGCCCTTGCTGTTTAGGCCTCGTTTACTTGTCGGGTATTTGACGGACTCGGAGGGGAAATTCCCGCCCACCTACTGATCCCCGATTTTCCCGACCAGCCCGTTTACTTCTCTGGTAATTTAGAGTTTCATCCCAACCCATCCCGAAAAATCCCCCCAGCGAAGCCTGCGCAACGGGGTATTCCCACACGCGACCCAGACCTCGCGTTTCTTTGGGGAAGAAAGCGAGCGACGGAGGCGACGGCGCGGACGCCAACCTGGGGCCGCCGCCGACAGCCACCAACCTAGGGCCGCCGCCGATGGACACCACCTCTCACGATGGAAGCGCCTCCTCTCCGGTGAGTGCTCGCACCTCGTCCCCTCTCCTCTCCTTGTTGCTAGTTTGCTAGGGTTTCTTGGTTGCCGCGGAGCCGGCGACGGCGAGGCCACAAGCGGAGGCCACAAGCGGAGGGAGAGCTGGCGCACGAGCGCGGCAAGGCCAAGGTCGCCCGCCAAGATGGAACTCCACCAGGACAAGGCGTTCCACCCATCGAGCACCTCATCCACACGCATGGCCGCCGGGTGCCTCGGAGGCCACGGCCACACCCGTCATAACAAACTAGGCATCTGGCGGCCGGACAGCTTATAGACGTCGTATTGTTGTTTGGCGTCCTGCCGGCTTGTTTAATTTGGATTTAGAGCTTATGCCACCTCCAGCTAGATTTCAGTTTCGGTGAGGACATCTACAAAATTCAGAGAGATGATTCGATTAGGTTTTCATCTGGCGTGCATTACTTTCTCTTGCTATCACACAGATTTGAGCAAATCTTGTCAGGTACACCAACCCAGATAGGGCAAATTTCAGGAGGGAAAAATTACAGCTATTCACTCGAGCACTTGTTTGCATTGAACTAGCACATTGTTCTCTTGTTGAAACTATATTTTCTGTGATGTTAGGCTACTATTACATTGCCGTTACGGTTAGTTATGCTTTTCCATGCATATTTACATTGTCGTTACGGTTAGTTCTGCTTTTCCATACATACGGTACCCACAAATTAATATGGACGCGGCTAGGTAGCACTCGGGTACTAGTTAGTCTAGCCGAGCACTCGGATGCCAGTTAGTTTAGTCAAGCACTCGCCCTAAGAATAGAAGGACCGTGCGCCGATGCGTTGTGGCGCTCGCGTCTCCCAGGAAGCCACCACGGCATGATCGAGCTCGACTCAGACCAAAACGACTAACGCCGCGCGCCGCCCCCCGGCCAACCACCGCACCGCGCGTGCAGCAGCCGCAGTCCTCGTGAGCATCGCCCTCCCTAGCTCCTCCTCGCGGTGGCTGCCTTCCTCGTCGTCTCGAGGGCAGCAGCAGCAGGTAGAGCAGCACCTTGGCCAGGAGCAGTTAGTAGAGCAGCAGCTCGAGGGCAGCAGCACATGACCAGAACACCGTCTGTCCAATGGGGAATCGGGGGGAAAGGAGTCCTGCTGGGTCGCGTTGGTGAACGGCAGTGGGAGATTCGGCTGGCGGCTGCCGAAATTAGCGGCACCTGCAGTATTGATCAAAAAACAGAGGGGAATCGTGAAGTAGAGAGGGGGAGAGAGAGACGTGGGCACGGTGGGACTTGGGAGGAAGAAGATAAGGTGGGAGATAGGGATCCCACATTCCCACGTGTAAAAAAAGTTGTTACTTGCTCAATTATGTCAATTTGTTGCCTAAATCGCATAATACTTGCTCAAAACAATACCCTACTAGCTGTGATTCTGTAATTTTACCTAAGCAACTGTATATTACCTAAATCTAAAGTTTCCTAGAGAGCAACTTAATCAAATCACTATGCAAATTAAGCATGTCTTTAAGAGCAACTTAATCAAATCACTATGCAAATTCAAAGCATTGCTTGTAAAACGACTTGGTTTGGTGATAAAAACAACTTAGTTAAATACTAGTAACAACTTAAGCATGTCAGTAAAAGCAACTCAATCAAATCACCACACAAATTTGAGGGCGTTGGTTGTGAAACAACTTGGTAAGGTGATAAAAACAACTTACTAAAATGATAGAAATAACTTAAGCATGTCAATGAACACACCTATATCAAATCACTACCCGATTTCAGGGCATAGCTTCTAAAACAACTTTTTTTTAAATAAACACTTATATATAAAAGGCTAGCAAGCCGCCTCATTAAAAACCTTCCAGTCCCCTTAGGTACCATGGTAAGGAAAAGAGTGCGTCAGAAACTTGCAGCCTGTCTCAACGTTTGGTTACATCGTTCAGCAGTTTACAGATAATAAAGTCGGGGGCTCATCCACCCAATTATACGAGTTCCTAGTCGAATAACTATTACTTGCTATCGCATGAGCTACCTCATTTGCCTCTCTCGGGCAATGCTTGAACGAGACTTTATCAATAAGCGCAGCAAGGTCCACACAATCCGCGAAGATCGCCGCGAATTCGTCCCACCAGGATTCAGAGCCAGTACAAGCATCAACGGTCTCCAGGGAATCCGACTCCATGATAACGTTATTGCACCCAAGTCGGTTAGCTAGGGCAAGTCCTTCCCTCATAGCCATCGCTTCCACTACACCAGCCGAAGAGATGTTAGTAAGAAAAACTGAAAAAGCCGCAATGAATTTACCTTCACAATCGCGGATAACAGCCCCGGCTGCACCTTCACGCTCCTCCAGATGGAAAGAGCCATCGACATTTACTTTTAGTTGTCTAGTCAAAGGCATTTCCCAGTGTTGCTTGATCAAATTCGGTTTACCCCTAACACTAGCCGCATTGGCTATAGCCAACACCGACATTTTACAGCGAAAGAGAGGGGGCACCGACTCATTATGGGTTCTTCATCTCCTAATCCGCCATAAATACCAACAAGTAACAGCAACAACTTCTTTTAGCCCCAACGAAGCAAAGCCTGGCATCATCAAGTCTTGTCCCCTAAAAAGAAGCTCAAGGATCACCGAACCAGAACGGTCGATCTGTGCAACCTCATCAACCACATTCAGCAGCCCCAACGTCCTCCAGAGATCTCTAGCTATATCGCACTGGAATAATAGATGTTTAACGTCTTCCACAGCGAGCGAACAAACAGGACATTGCCCACTCGTCCCCACGTGTCTGTTAGCCAGAATAGACTTAAGAGGGATAACTCCATGCAGTGCACGCCAAACAAAGATCTTGATCTTGCTAGGGAGTTTAAGTTGCCAAATAGATTTCCAAACAGGATTCAAGGCCGATGTTCCAGGGAGGGCAAGCTGATTCGCCCTAGGACCAAAAGTGTGACGCCATTGGAGATGATAGCCTGATTTCACAGAGTAACGACCCAACTTGGTTAGGTGGTAAAAGACAACTTAGTTAAATGATAGAAACAACTTAATTATGCCGGAAAAAATAACTTAATCAATTCACCACGCAGTTTGAGGGTATTGCTTGTAAAACAACTTGTTAGGTGATAAAATAACTTAGTTAAACGATAGAAACAACTTAAGCATTTTGGTAAAGGCAACTTAATTAAATCACAATGTAATTTCATAACATTGCTTGTAAAAAACTTGGTTTGGTGATAAAAACAACTTAGTTAAATGACATAAACAATTTAAGCATGTCAACTTAATCAAATCACTATGCAAGCAATACTTCTAAAACAATTTGGTGAGGTGATAAAAATAACTTAGTTAGATGATGAAAACAACTTAGGCATGTGGGTAAAAGCAACTTCATTAAATCACTATGCAATTTTAGGACATTGCTTGTAAAACAACTTGGTTTGATGATAAAAACAACTTAGTTAAATGATAGAAACAACTAAGCATGTTAGTAGAACCAACTTGATTAAATTACTTAGAAATTTTAGGGCATTGCTTGTTAAAACAATTTGGTTTAGTGATAAAAACAACTTAGTGTAACTAGTCGGCGCAACTTAGAACTTAGACATAGTGGGAGGCAACTTCATGACAATGATACATAACTTCGTAAACAATGATGCTAACTACTCGTAGACAAGTTAGGCACAATGATATGCAAATTAACTATTTTCTTTATTTTATATGCAACTTACTTTTTGAGATAGTCCACTAGTATTGTTGGCAACTTGGTTTTCGAGGTAGCTACTTAGTAGCAATGATATGCAGCTCCATAAAAAATAGTGCACAAATTAGGCGCATACACTCACAACAATGATACACATTCACAACAAATAGCGGTAGCCGACTTAGTTCTAAGAATAGGCAACTTAGTCTTGGGATAGACAAGTCCGTGACAATGGTTTGCAACTTCACCACAATGGTGCTAGACAACTTAGTAGAAGTGGTAGACATGGTGCTAGCCAACTGAGTACTAGCACTAGCAGTAGGAAAATTCACAATAAATGGCGGGCAACTTCTCAACCATGGTGATAGATGATTTAATACATGAAAGGAAACTTAGGTGCATGGATAAACAAGTTCACAATGGTGTGCAACTTCACCATAAATAGTGCTAGGCACTTAGTACTAGTTAGACAAAGTTTGTAACTTAATCCTAGTTGGACAATTGAATAAAAAACCAAACAGACTAAATAGAGACGAAAATCTAGTGGGTATATAATTTAACAATAGTGATTATTTAACTTAACACTAGTTGGTATACAACTTAGCAAATAGTGGGTATACATCTTAGCACATATGCGAAGCAATAATTTACTTTCTATAAACATAACTTAGCAAATGTGTGAATGAGTAATTTACTGTCTACAAACCAATCATTAAATAGTGTTTGGTCATAGTTAGTTAGAAAGCAGAGCATCGAGCTTTCTATTCTGTCATCTGAGAAGCACCCAACTGATAGACATCTTAATTTGGTTAGAGATAATTGCGCCGAATTGATCAATCTAAGAAAGCAAGAACAACCAAACAACATGCAGCGCAGTACTCCACCAAAATCACCAGCACAGCAAGCATCTACCAAGGCAGCATCAGATTGAGCAAAACAAATGGGAGACAAGCGCTCATGTGCAAACTAACCTGCAGCACCACACAAATCCATGTACATGATTATCAGATGCTAGCCCGATGGCATCAGCAACAGCACCGAGCAGATCAGACCCAGGAATCTAGGATTGTATATGTCATCGTTGCAAAAAGAGCATGCACGGGAAGAGCCGCAGGTCCATGGCCGTGTAATCAACTTACTTAGACAGCGCCCCGGAAGCACCAGCATAGGCGTTGTTGCCGCCCAACGAGCACAGCGCACAGGTCGAGAATTTGGGGATAGCCATGATAAGGACCTCACCGACATAACTACTGCCTCCGAGGCCTGTCGGCAGCCGGAGATGCGACTACCAGGCACACAAGGAGGAAGCCTTAGGGTGTGTTTGGTAGCCTGCATCACTACAGAAAGACATTCTCACCTCAGCTATGTTGACATCATACAAGCTTCCCTCAGATTTTCTTAGGTGTTTGGTAGGTTGGGTATGTTCAAACAAGCTAGACTGAGATGTTGTTTGGTGGGGTGTGTGAGTTGAGAATCGAAATTTTTGCACATAGCACCTTGGACAGAAAATAACTATTGCAATCAAGTCCCTGAATAGAAAACTAAAAGCAATCAGGTCCTAGAAAGAAAAAGAAAACACAATCGGGTCCCTAAGCAGAAAATTAAAAGCAATCAAGTCCACATGGCGGTGGCTCCACGGCCGGCCGGCCGACGCCGGCGAGAGGTGCAGCAGCGTCGTGCCGTCCTCCATCGCAGCAGCGGACGCGTTGTACTCTGGCAGCAGAAGCATGGCGGGTCGGCAGGAGCATGGCGGGTCGGCTGGAGCGCGGCGGGGTCGTCGTCCGGAGCGCGGCGCGGTCGTCGTCCGGAGCACGGCGCGGTCGTCGTCCGGAGGAGCGCGGCGCGGTCGTCGTCCGGAGGAGCACAGCGCGGTCGTCGTCCGGAGGAGCGCGGCGCGGCGTCGACATGGTGGCGCGAGGAGGCGGCGAGATCTCGTGGTCAACCACCTCCATCTCCCCGCCAGATCCCGTGGTGGTGCGAGGTGGCAGTGGACGGTGCGGCGAGGGGGCGGCGAGGGGGTGGCGAGGGGGCGGCGGTTGGTGCGGTGAGGGGGCGGCGGCCGGTGCGGCGAGAGGGCGGCGGTTGGTGCAGTGAAGGAAGGAGAAGGAGCACGGGGAAGGGAGAGAGGAAAAGGAAAGAATGAGGAGGAGGAGAGGACGGGGGCGGGGGTCTGGGGGGCGGGGCGGGGGCGGGCCCACGTGGTTGCGGGGCGAACTCAGCCAGGCTGAGGTGCGAAGCTCGATTTCAGCTTCTCTCCTCAGCCCGGCTGAGGAGGCTTTTTTGTATGAGGTGGGCAGTGTGGAGATCAACCGAGCCGACCTACCAAACATCTGAAAGTGGAAAATGGTGGGATGAGGTGGGAATCTCTCAGCTAGCCCAACCTACCAAACACACCCTTAGCACCTCGCGAGCAACACCATTTGACCCGACCGCCACACGCACAACAGCGGACACGTCGTACTCCCTCTTCCCCCAACGCCACAGCGCCGCCCCCTGGTTCCTTCGCGTCGGCAGCCCCCGCCTAATCTGCCGATGCCCCGCTGCCCCGAGCAGCCGAGATCTTCAATTCCGAGCACCGGCGTTTGGAATTGGCGCCATATGGTCTATCCTCACCACAGCTCCCCAATCCCCAGCACCAGCTGCGTCAAGGACTCACGTCCGCTTGCTGGGAGCCTGCTCCTTCCCCACTACCTGGGTTGCGCCGGCGGGGGCACATGGGGTCGTCGCCGGTGGGAGGACACGGGGCCGTTGCTTTGGGAGCGTGCGTGTGCGCAACGGCGGAGTTTGGGGCGGCGGAAATCCAGTGGATCGGCGGTGGTGGAAGAACTCTTGGGAGGTTGGGGAATATTGGAAGAATCGGGACGCGGGGTCCAACTCCCAAGTGGGTGTGGGCTGTCGCCGATGACTGATACTCAACATAAAGATGGGCACAGAGCTAAAAAACCAGACATGTATAATTATGAGATTGCTGGTAACTAGAATTTTGTTGATACACAAATCAGAGCATGTAGCATGATCGATGATTGATACTCAACATAAAGATGGGCACATACCATCTTACAAAAAACTTGAATGTGCCATTAACCATGACTAAATTGCATTCATATAAGCTATATGGTTTTCACACCACCCCCCATGAGAATGAAGCGAACTAAAACAGCCATACTTAATCGGCAACCAGGAGAACCTAGTACAGTAGTACTCAATAACTCAAATGTAGCAATCCATATGCTATAGCCACAGGCAAGATCTCTTGGTCGCCCACCGTCCCCACGCCGTCCGTGCCATGCTGTGATTTAAGATGTGCATGCAAGTATCATTAATAACTAACAAAGTATGCATATACACATAATGCACGATTCTTATTATTTGTACACGTTCTGTAGCTAAAGGCATATACACATGATGCATGATTCTTATTATTTGTACAGGTTCTGTAGCTAAAGTATGCATATACATATGATGCTAATAGTGAGATTTATCTATACATTTAACTAGTGCTCAATTATATGCAAACATATATCTCCTATATGGAAACGTGATGATATAGAATGCATGGAAACTGGAGACGCACATATAAATCTCACATCGCATCCAAGGTAACAAAAAACGACTTCAGATGCATAGTCAGTACAATGTTCAAATCCAGGTCGATGCTATAACATCAATGTAAACCATTCAAACCGTGTTAACACAAGTAACGTCACTCAGTTAGTATCAACTTCATATATCTGCATTACTAGGAAACCAGACAGCTACATTTGGATTAAAGTGATTCGTCAGGTATAAGCATTTATCTAGTTGGTCTTCAAACTTCAAAGGAAGGCAATACAAAGAAGTATAGCACCAATGAATCCAGGGAACATGACACGGGCAGTGCTGTCTCTAGCTGAAGCACAATCACAGATAATTCATATAGCCCCATAGCTATACTGATAGTACATACTTGCGTACAGATTTTTGTTAGTTGACTCGACCAAAAGGAAAAGCTTGTCTATCTCATATAGTTCCTTCATGTTATTATGTAGCTAACTCTTCAGTTTCTTGTTAGTTGACTAATGGGCAGTAGTAAATTAGCTCTGTTCAGCTACAGAAACCAGTCAAAATCTTAAAAGTTCATCCGAGGAGGGCAAGAAAAATAGGGAGGAAGTGAGTCAGGGTCTTAACAGACATATCTTCCACCCTTTTAATGTTTGAATCGAGAACTCGAAATAGAAGAAATTAGTATATCAAATCTTCCGGTCCCAATTCCTTCTAACTCCCCGAGCTCGGGAAAGCGACCAGCAATTTCGGTGGATTTGGGAGAGTCAGAAACGTTCAGTACGAAATTTGTACCTTTGGAATTAGAGGAGCCTTCCTTGAAGTTACCTCCCTCAGAGGGAGAGGCGGCAGGGGCGCCCGGCACACGGACGGGAAGCTAGCGGTGGTCGTGGCCTCGTGCGGCAGGCAGCTGTTCTTGCTATCGACAGGAGGTGGTTTGAGCGGCGGCGCATCTGAGAGACGAGATCGAGAGGAGATGAGGTCGAGGGCGAGGGGACGAAGCGGCTAGATGCGGCAACTGTGGGCTGGGCCGCATATTTCACTTAATATTTACCAAAACCGTGGGCTGCCGCGTACAGAAATAAACGGGCCTGGCGAAGCGGCGCCGCGGACGGTCCGTTCCCGTTTGCAGCCTGAGCTGTCGGGACAGTATCTCAGGTGCGGGCTGTCGGGGCGGGATGCGCACGAATCAACTCGATCGGACGGTTTAGAAACGAGTGTCCGGAGAGCAATCTGGCATCCGAGCATTTTTTAGCATTTGGAAATTAATATAGACCGTCTATTCTTTCTGATCTGGTGGACAGATTTTGCCGGTACTCCAACAAAACAGCTGCGGAGTACCCAACTACCATCCCTGCTAATGTTATGGAGTACTCTCGTTTGGGGGTAAAGTCGTAATTCCAAAGTAAAATTAATAGAGGATAACTGGGTAGACGGATTAAAATGCCGTGAATAACGGCGGTTAACAAATTTCCCATTGTTGAGTCGATAGGCTTTATCCATGGCGACTAATAGAAATAGCTGAGTCTGCAATGGCCGGTAGATCCCGACTTCACCAGCATAGCCTTGCAGCTCGCGGCTACCAGCCGACCACCATCACTACTAGCGAGTGGAGAACCTGGGCATGTCGGAGCCTGCCTGCTTGAGGCCGTAAGAGTAGACGTCGTGCAGATCACGATAATTCTAGATGCAATTTACTTGTAGGCGACGACGTCCTTGTGAAGATCAAATTTGTATATCTCACGATAAAATATAAAAGAACACTAGATGTATTTGATTTACACGCATATACATATAATCGACCTCGTAGATCGATGGTTATTTAAAACGAACAACACTATTGACTCGCCAATTATCAGCACATGAACTCGCCTGCCGGCATGTCAGGCTCGTCGGCACCACATCGCGTCGTGGCGTCCTGCTCCTACATGCACACCCGTAGCGACCCTGACCTCTTGGAATGGGTGCCCCAACAATAGCTCTCGGTTGAGAACATGTGCAGATGAGAAACCTACCAAGAATCGGTAGCAGCTAAAGATGGCAGCGTGCGATGCTCACCGCGCGTGTGCTGGTGTAGTAGGCGACGGCAGAGCCGTGGAGGTACGCTCGATCGGAAGGAAGACGACGCTCAATCTAATTCGATAGGTGAGAAAATACTAAACTGTCCTCTGAAAATGGAGGGTCAGATTTTAATGGTACTCCCACCTCTCTCCGAGGAGTACAGGGTATTGTAAAATTCCTCAATAGTTGATGTTAGACTACTAGTACAAATGCAAGAACATCTCTGAACTGAGAGTACGAATGCAGAGTGTGTCGCGGTAGCGCCTTCAGAATTATTCTGTGTTAATGTCTGACTGATGTCCATTTTTGTTTCTCTGAATTTGCTTGCTTTTCCTAGGACTATGAGGTCCAGCCAAGAATTCAGTTACTTCCAAAGCATATAGTGCCAGTCTGATAGTCTTGCTCTCATGATTTCAATTAAAAATATTTCTCCTAGCTGATGTATGTGACTATTGCTGTTGATGCATTCCTGCAGGTTGACCCACGGACAAAAGAGAAGCACTGCGTATACCGAGAGTCAGATCTCTTAGCTGTTGTCGCAGGAGCCACCTGTAAATCTAACCATGATCGGGTTGTAATAATGCTTTAATTGTGCTTGATGTATTGCTCGAAGGATTCATCTAACAAGTAGATATTTAAACTCCATACAAATTTATTTTACCACCGAATAGAAAATTTGCATGACGTCAAGTAGATGTCTTCGTTTTTCTTTGTCATGTCGTGCAAATTTAATAGATATTCAGTTTTATTTATTGCAAAGATTGTATTTTTACTTAACAGACTATGTTTATTATCATGTCGTGGGTGTAAAGTTTTTGTTTTTATCACTATATCTCAGACCCCTCTCATCCCCTCCCACCCCAGAAAATCAAAGTAACTGAAAATGAGGGAAAATTTGAGAAAATCTGGGAATTGGGTGAAAGGGAGGGATTCATCAAATCCCCTTCCATCCCCACACCCCTAGGGGGTGAAAATACACCTGAGGTAAACAAAATCTTAGGAAGGAAGGGGATGGAAGGGGCGGGGCCGTCCTCCACCATGAAGTTGTAAAGATCGGGGAGGGTCCAGTTTGTCTTCCTTTTAAGTTACTAGTAAGTGTGCACGTGCACGCACGTCTTTAAACACTGACAAAATTATAATTTGCTACTAAAAATAATCTAAAAATAAATAAAAGTCAGACACTATTGTTATCGTTTCCTGGCAGAGAGACAATAATATCAGTGCATAGAGAAAATTTTACATGCAAAAGCAAGATTCAGTTAACAATAAATTACCAAGAACCAATAAAACATATTCTATATTTAGGAGCAATCAGAGGAATACAAGGGTTGATCATTACATTGAGTAGGAGGAGGAGCACACATGAATCCCATTTTTAATACTTCTTTTTATCTATCAGGTTCATGCTTTTACAGTTGCCAAACGGAGCTAGAATGGAGAGAAGGGCAACATTGGCATAAAAATATAAAATAATATGTGGCTACTTGCTTGCTTGCTTGCTTGCTTGATGGGTAGTATAGATTTATAAGTAAATAACCAAACGACGAAAAGGAACTTGGCCTGCAGCATATCCTGCGGTTGTAACAGTGTCAAAGTGAGCAGAAAATCCGGAATTCAAGTTTTACGGCCAACAAATGCATGTATCTGTATAAAGAATGATGGGATGCATCCGATTTACATTATATCAGGAAGCAGAAAATATCCATATCCATTGAAATTGAAATTGCCTAACCCTTTCAAGTTCTGAATGTAGCACGTATGTATCATTTTTTATGTTCCATGAATGTCATAGTTCCATTCTAATTAGGTGATGATCCATCCATTGCGAAGCTAGAATGAAGAGAAAGGCAAAATTAGCATAAAATAAAAATAATATGAGGTTACTTGCTTGCTTCATGGGTAATATAAATTTGTAATTATAAATAACCAAACGATAAAAAGGAAATAGAAAATAGTCTCGGCCTGCAGCATATCATGCAGTTGTGACAGTGTCAGAGCGAGCACAAAATGCGGAGTTTAAGTTTGTGGCGTCCAAGTCTGCATGGTCGTCTCCGCCATCGCCATTCAAACTTTTGCGAGCAATTGCTATGGTTAGCAACAACAAGTTGATAAACTGGGACAAGAATTCCTGAAGAGTACAATTGGAGAAATGCAACGGATGTAAAAGGAAATTTACATGTTGAGGTAGTAGTATACAAACAATAGTGTATAGGGAAATGATGGCAACACAATGTTTGTTATATACTCCTGCATCCCTCATATAAAATCATAAAACTTATGTAAGTAGTAGCATTAATGTCAACTGGATCAAAACACAATTCCAATCAAATATGCAGGTTTGGAATGAATAGGATTTATTTTGTTCAGCCAAAATATAAGGATAATATGACCCTGCATGTGTGCGTGCAGTAAGAAAAAATTACTCAGAAAAGTAGTCAAATTGACAATTTGATAAGAAAAATATTTAAAAACTGACTTTTGGGGTTACAGTTTTTTTTTGCGGGGTAATACACCGTATGATATAGTTAGAAAAATAGTAGTAATGCACCATATGATCACTACAGGAATGGTGAAAGACGCCGAGGGCCAGCGTCTACGCCGACGGCCAAATATCGGTGCCGTCGGCATAGGCTATATTTCAGGCAGCCCACGAAGCTGGCCGTCGGCGTAGAATTACCGTCGGCGTAAGATAGCTACGCCGACGGCCTTTTCTACGCCGACGGCAATGCCCTCGGCATAGCTATTTTCTATTTTACCACATTAATCTTAGAAAAATCATAACTAAATCATTCTAATTCACAAAAATACAAATAATATATCAAAATTTGTAGAAAAATAAGATCTTTTCATCTAAACCTTCCAAAATTTAGAACTAATTAATTTAATTAGTTAGGATTTTCAGTTTAGAGATTTAGGGTTTTGATTCAGTTGGAAGTCGAGAAAATTTGAACTAGAGCCGCATCATAGTTTGCCCACGATTTTTCTAAAAAATTATTTTCAGGTTCATAAGTAGAAGTTTTATCAGAGATCCATAAATAGTTCTGTAAAATTCAACCCCTAGCTAAGAAGGTTCATGCCCGCCGTTTCGAACGTATTTTGAATCGAGCATAAGAAGTTCAAAAAAATTCAAAAAAAATATAAAGCCTTAGTATTGTGTCATTTTATGTTACCTAGTTGTGAGGAAAAATAACAAACTTGGACTATTACAAATATTGTAGAAACCCCTTCTCAGAAATGACCTATCATGTACGAAGTTTCATGGCTTTCAAGCCAGATGAGCTAGGTCATGACCTGAATTATAGAATAGTTTATTCAAATGACCCCATATTGTGTACATGTGTGCATATTAGGATGGGAAACAAAGTTCATATTGGGAGTTTTCATTTTCTATGTATAAAAAAATCAATTTTCATTTTCTAAGTGTCAAAATTGGGTTTTTTTGTGAAGGAAGTACTGAAAATACATTACAAAATTATACCAACCAAATTTTCAACAATATTAGGAAACATTTTATGTATATATCACCAATTTTTTTGTGTATATATCACCAATTTTTTGTGAAGAAAGTACTAAAAATACATTACAAAACTAGACCACCAAAATTTTAAACAATATTATGACATATTTTATGTATATATCACCAATTGTTTGTATGTGTGAAGCTTTGCATTAACCTTTCACAAAAAAGACAAACTCTTCCCAATTCAGCAGGAAGCGGGGTAAATTTGAACTACAGCTCCATCATGGCTTCCTCATAATTTTTTGAAAAAATCACTTTTAGATACACAACATGTTATTATATTAGAGATACAGAAAGAGTTTTGTGAAATTCAACCCCTAGCTAAGAAGGTTCATGCCCACCGTTTATCAACGAGGTAAAGCGAGGGTTAACGGGGTAAAGCGGGGGTATGATATAAGAAAACTATGAAAAATTGTTTATCATGTGGACTCATTAGTATTTGACATAAGAAGACTAGGTGTGAAGGTTTTCCTTTTTTTAAATTTTTTTAATTTTTTATGATTTTTTCAATGTAAATCTCATTAGTTCGAGATATCACTGATGATACATTAAATTCAAAATGGGCATAAGAAATTCAAAATTAAATAAAACATAAAAACATTACATATGGATGTCATATTTGGATTCCTCTCATTTTTCTTATCGATTTAGACATATAATTTGTCGAATTCCGATTTACAGATTTAAAGATATAAATTATTCAATATATTTATTAATTATTCATTGTTATTTACTTATTATATAGTTTAGAATTCAATATATTTATTACTTATTTATTGTTGTTTACTTAATATATAGTTTGGAAATTTAAAACCAATAACGTGTGACATAGCGGTATAAGGGTTAATAGGATGAATATGGTAGTATTATCAACAATGTATAATTGGCTTCGTGGACACTCATTGGATGGAACAGAGAAGTTAAGCGTGCTGAAGGTGGAGGAGTAGTGTGAGGATGGGTGACCAACCGGGAAGTTTGACTAAGACTTAAATTTGACCAAAGATTAAGTGTAATTAGCGTTAAAAATATTCTAATTGAGAGATTAACGAGTCAAACAATTCAAAGAGTCAAAAAAAAATTTAAAAAAAAAATCGAACTTTTTTTAATAAAATTATAAACTATGCCGACGGGGCTACGCCGAGGGCAAAGCCGTCGGCATAGACTACGCCGAGGGCAGAAGCTACGCCGACGGCCAAATAGAGCTCCGCCGAGGGGCTACCCTCGGCGTAGACTACGCCGACGACAATTTTGCCTATGCCGAGGGCTGTTGGCCTTCGGCGTATTGTGAAATTCCTGTAGTGGATATACTGGACACGATGCACATCACCCATCTGGCTTTACGTCCTCATCCATAATCGAGTCAAGAGCAGTTCTCACCTTACAAAAAAGAGTCATGAGCAGTGATCTTAGATCTTGTTTGTTGACGAATTTACGGCTGGAGAATAGAGCATGAATCCTTGCATCACCAGTCCGGTGCAGTGCCTTGCCTCCATTCGGTACCATCACCGCCATGATGACCAGACAGTCGTCTTCATACTGCCGTCAATACACCTGATCCTCCATCCTCAAATTGATTCAGTAACTAAAAAGTGAGAATAAAATATGAGATCGCAGGTTGGATAACAAAAGGATTAGAGTGAGGTAAGGATAGTAGAGTTAGATGGAACTCTTTATTGTTCGTAATGGCATCGAAAGGAGAAAACAGAAAGAAATTGGAGAGAGGCTGGGCTGGACTGAATCCTTTGCTTTATATCAGTACGATCCCATCACGAATGGAACTCTGAAGACCGGTCCTGCTCCGCTCGCCACCATGATCTGGATCGGGGCAGGGGGCGTGGCGCGGAGGTTGGAAGGGGTGCCTCCAGGTTTCAACGATGGTGTGATGCACAACACTCCTCGCCCCTGCTTAATATTCTTCTCAATCAACGATTTGAATATCAATTACAACCTTATTAAGCCTCGCCCGACAGGAGAAAATTGGGGATCACTCTTTGCGGTTTCAGTAGTTGACGCGGTGCAATTAGGAGGAGTGGAGGGGCATGCGGGGCAGATTTTTGAGGGATGTTTTTTAGGAAGGCGTGCGAGACAGTTAATTTTCTCCCTGATTTTCGGATCTAAATATTGGGCTCATTTATTTTCTTTATGGCCACGCCAGGTTTTGAATTTGTGTTGAGTTCTGCTCAACATTGAAACGATCTCGACCGTTCAATCAACGTTGTTTAAAGGCTAGGATGTATTGTATCAAAATATGTTTGTGTCTTTATAAGTAGTAGAGATAGAGATAGAGATAGAGATTATAAGAGACGCTAACATAGGCTGCGCTAGCCCATGAGCCTTAAAACTCGGCCCAATTAACGCGTGGCCCATGATCATCTATGGCATGGGCGGAGTCTGATCCGAAGACAGGTTGTAGCGTTTGGACCCGCATCCGACAAGGAAAGGACACACGTCGTCAGTGGAGTGGTAGTCAAAGGCGGGACGAGTCTAAAATAAGACCGGGCGCGACGGGGCAACCGGGGTCGGACACGGAGTTGGGATCCGATCCGAAGGTGCCGATCTAGGACTGGCTGCCTATACATACCCCCGGGCCTGCGCTCTCTCCTCCCCCACACAATCGCTTGCGCCGCCACCGTCCCCATCGAGTCCAGATCGAGATCAAATCCTAGGTCGAGAGAGAGGAGGAGAGGAGGAGGAAGGAGGCGATGGCGAGCGCTCCGTTGGTGCAGAGTCCGCTTCTCGGAGCGCCGGTTTCTCGCTTCAGCGTCGGCACAAGAGAGTTCGTCAAGACCCCCAGCCCCAGCCCCGAGTCCAGCCCCGACAAGGAGGAGGCCACCCGCGGCGAGCTCGACCTCGCCGCTCTGGACATCCATGGCGAGCTCCGTAAGATGGTGGAGGAAACTGGAGCCGGCGACAAGGCCAAGCATACGGCGGAGGCGACCCTGGACATCCCTGGCGACGGCCTCGGCATGAGAGCCAGCAGCTGCAACATGGTGGCGGAGGCGCAAGCGGGGAAGCAGCGACCAACGAGGAAGAAGCTGTTGAGCCAAGAGTCCATCGGCCTTCTGCTCGCCAGGGCCAAGGAACCGCGCCCTGTTCTCCGTGTCAACCACGAGTTCATCGACAGCCTGACAGCTTTGACGACGGAGAAGCGTGAGAAGATGCGTGCAATCAGGACCAAGGCTGTTGAGAATCTGCAAGCGCTCCGGGACTGGGAGGCGGATCTCGTCAAGAGGTACCACACCTATGGCTGCATTGAGGTTGAGATCAATGAGGAGGAGGGCAGCGACGATGACAAGCTCTGGGACTTCTTGGTGTAATAGACTACTATCGTATTGGCGGATGATCCCAAATAAAGTATGCACTATATGCTGATGTTTATTTTATCATACAGTACTGATAATGTTTATGTTTACCGTACTCATATTCGCTAGTATGTTATTCTTGGCTGATGTCTGCTATTTGAGTGTTTTGAAACAGATTGGTATCTAAGGCTGGTGCCAACGCGGGCGGTAGCGTGGGCGCTACCGCCCGGCGAGAGGCGGGCGGTAGCGGAGCGGCGGGCGCCGGCCCCGTCGCCCGGCGATAGCGGGCGATATCGCCCGGCCGGCGCCCGCGCTAGCGGGGCGATAGGGGGCGAGAGGGGGGCGAGACGGGGCGATAGCGGGGCGGGGCGTTGGCGGGGCGGGAGCGGGGCGATAGGCGGGCGGGAGGTGGGCGATAGCGGGGCGGGAGCGAGGGGGTAGTGCCAACGGCTAGCTGACGTGGCGAGCTCTGATTCGTCCACATCAGCTAGCCAGGATTCAGATGGACAACGAAATGAGGGACTCACCGATGTATACACAGCTCCAGCATGATTTGATTGAGCATCTGTGTAATGCCTAGATTATGTAATTTTTTCAAATTTTTATGTAATTTTTTCAAATAATGTAATCGGTAACAATTTTAGTTGAATAAAATAAGTTTCTTGCATTATTTTGAATGTTGTAAAAGAGAGGAGAGAGAAAAGCTGATGTGGAGGAGAGAGAAGTGAGAGCTGACACTATAGCCCGTGCACTGGCACCGTGGGGGTGAGAGTGGGGTGAGAGTGAGGGTAAAAGCTGACGTGGTGAGGCTATAGTGGGGTGAGAGTGGGTGATGCACTGGTACCAGTCTAAGTTAACTCAGGTTATAGTTTTGTGATTGTTTAAAACTCCAGTTGCTCCCCGCACATCGCATGGCTCACATTGCCCTCCTCGCCCGTTCTTTTTTCCAAAACAATTTCATGGGGGCGACTATACCTAGATTAACCTTGGCTTAACGGCTGAATCGAAACTTTACAGATATGGCTTCTGGAAAATGTAGGAACTGAGAGCATCTCCAGACGCGTGCCGGATCGAAACATTTGGGGATGCCGCTGCGCGTTCCCGTTTTTAGAGTGCATCGTTATTCTTCAAGCCTTGTCTCAACTTTTAAAACATACGAAATTGAAAGCGTTCATTTAAATTAAATATATTTTATAATTATGAATGAAAATGGCTAGACCCTAGCCTACTTACCGCTACAGCCGTAGAAGTATCCCAAATTGGTATTCAAGCGGTGTATAGCCCGCTTGATATTCCACATCTACTATGCACTTGAGGGGCCAGCGCTGTTGCCAGCGCCGGCATTGAAGCAACGATTCTTGGCCATTTGTCGACGGCTCTAGCAGTCCTCCACCACCTGGCGGCGCTTAGCGTCCTCGAGGAAGCTGGTGAACGTCCTCGTGTCATACTTGCACTGCTGCCATGGTTGGTAGGAGGGAAGGAGGTATTGCTGTCGCGGCGCCGACTTTGCCATCCCCACATGCGCACCCGCACCGCTGCTGCCATCTCCTTCCTTGCTGCTGCCATATTGCGGCAGTGAGCCGACTGGCGCGTAGCTTTCCGCGTCGTCGCCAGCCTAGCCGTCGCCCTACTCCCAGCGACCATGAACCGTCGAGCAGACTCGTCGCGGCGTTGTGTCTCGTACGACACCATCAACGCCCTCTGGTCGGCAACGGCCCCCTCGGCCTCAGCATCGTCCGGAAGGTCGTCAAGGTAATCGTTGTTGAGGTGGACATAGTGTAACAACCCAATTTTTTGGAAAATAGAACTCAATGTAATTTAAGAAATATCAAAATTTTGGAGCCAACAAAAACTTTAGTTTTAATTCAAGATTAATTTCTTGTCTTTTAGGAACTTGTGAATTTGAGCCTCTCGACTCATATGTTTCAAATAAAAAGAATAAGAAACATGTTTCCACTCAGATTCTCCCAGCCTCATTTTCACACCTTAAAAAAGATTTGGAAAGAAAGTAACACCCTATTTCAAAAATCCTAGCTTAGTAAAAAAAAGAGTGGAATAAAAACATCCATCTTAAAGCTATTTTTATCGAAAATATTATTGTGCAGGCAGCAATGGGTACAAATGCTATCTCCTGCGTCCATCGCTTCTGCGCTGCTTTGAGATCAAGAAAAAGATGCGAGAGGGGATAAGGCTGAAAACCATTTTCGGTTCCAGCTAGCATGCCAGTACCGGGAATAGGGGAAAAAGCAAGTGTGCTGCCGGGTCGTACACGCCTGATTCTCGGTGAAACTGTGAAAGGCTACCCTACTCGCGGCCTCCTCCTAGGAACTATTCGCACAAGATTTTTAGAGCTAAAGGGCCTCGTCCCGGTTCCATTTCTGAAACCATACACGAGTTTGTCAAAGCTATTCGCACAAGATAGCCATGTACCGGCTCCTGCAGATTCCCTTCTCCATCCTCTTTCTTCTCCCTATTCGGCGCGTCTGCTCCTGCAGCTCCCTTCCGCCGCTCGTTCTCTCTGCTCGCTCTCTCCGCTCGCCTCGACCTTCTCCATCCTCCTTCTTAGAGCATCTCCAGCCACGAGTCCGGCGAGGCTCTTGTCACCTTTTTTTTCATCTGAACGGCGAAAAACGGCTCAATCGCGCCCCCGGTTCCTCGTTTTCGCCCGGATTTGGACCTTCATCCATCCGGCGAGCCCAGGCCATCCCCGGTCTTCCGGGGCGCGCTCGGGGACTCCAGACGAAAGAAATGCGCGCGAAACAGCGAGGAAACTTCTCGCGCATCATGTGGCCCCGAGTTGTCGGCGAGAGAGGGCGGTCGTCGTCCTCATTGGCTCGTCTTCCGCGCATCATCGTCTTCCCCGCGCATCGTCTTCCGCGCGCTATAAAAGCTGCCGCCGATAGACGTCCAGCCATGCGGCGAGGCGAGTTAATGCGCGGTCGCCTATATATTGCGGCCTACCGCGCGTCTGGCCTGCCACATTCACCCGCTTCTCCCCAATCCACTCTCCACCTCCTCCAGGCGAGCAATGGCGGGCTACGAATCGGACGACGACGGTGCAGCCAACAATGGCTTCGGCCGGCGCTCCCTGCATCAGTGGGAGGGCCGGCTGCTCTACACGACGGGCTACCCGGCGCCGCCCGACTTCCGCGCGCCCGGAGGATGACGTCTAAGCGCGGGCGGCATCCCGATCCCGCCGCCGCCAACAGGCGCCGCCCTCGACGCCGCCATCGACGAGATCATCGAGGGCATGAGCGACGAGCAACGCGCCGACCCGCGCTTCCACCCGAACAACTATCCGGCGTGGAACGCGTTCTTCCGGCGAAGGTATGAACGCGAACTCGCCGCGTACGACGGCCCCCCTCCTCCTGCGTGCAACAACGCCGCCGGCCGCCGCCGTTGGTGGAGCGCGCCCGACCGCACCCTCGAGGCCGTTCTCGCGCACGTCGAGCGCGGGAACTCGCTGGTCCTCGAGATGCCGCCGCCACAGCGAGCGACGCTGTCCCGTCGCCGCGGGAGCTCCTGGATGCCACGGCGGATGGCATCCGTCTCCTCTGGATCGGCGTCCTCCGGGTCGGCCAGGTCGGCATCACGGTCGTCGGCATCCACGCCGAGGACCGTCAGGCAGGAGCCGTCGTCCGCGCCGCCGAGACGCAGCAGCGGCGTCCTTGTCATCCGCGAGGGGGTGCACACCTCGTCGCCGCCGCGCTACCGCAAGCCAAGGAAGGACGACACCGCCAAGGCCGCGTCTGACCTCGTCGAGGCGGAGGCCGCGCGGGCGGAGGAGGAGGCGACGCGCGAGGCAATCGCCCGGTCTCTCAGAGACGTCATCCCCGCCGAGAACTCCATGCCGCTCGACGTGGCGCTCGAGTGGTCTAGGCGGGACTGGGAGAGGGAGGAGGCGGAGCAGCAGCGGCGGCTGCTGGACCTGGCGGCCGCACAACATCGCGCCGCCGCCGCTGCGCAACCCAGCCGCAGCGCGCCGGTCGTCAAGCTGGAAGAGTCCAGCGACGACGACCTCTACCGGCCTACGCCGCCACGTTTCGGCGACGTTAGGCAGGGGTCAAGCCGCCAGGCGCCACCACCGCAGGACGGCGGCGACTCTAGCGACGATGGCGGGGACTACACGGCGTTCTACCGCCGATTAGGCATGTAGATCGCCATGTTCTTAGTTAGTCCATCCGCCGAATTCAAATACATTACGAATTCGGCCTATATATGTAAAAAATTGCCCTATATATAAATATCTCTATATTTCGCCGAACTTTGAACGTTTTTCGTCTAATCGAGTTTGATTTCAAATATTCTCATGTGCTCGCCGCTGAAAACATGGGGCTCCTCAGGCCAAAATTTTCATTTATGCAGCGCTAAATAGCACCGGATTTCGGCCTAGGGGCCTCAAACGCTGGAGATGCTCTTATCTCCATCCGGCAGGCCTGCTCCTGCTGCTCGCTCCCGCCGCTCGTTCTCTCCGCGCGCCTCGCTGCTCGGCCTCTCGATTTTGCGCCGCCCGCGTGCCTGCTCCCGCCGGGCGCACGGCTAATTTAGTTAGGAGGCGATGTCCTTTGAATCAGGAAGCCACAGTACCGGCGGATCTGGCTTTTCCGCTGCAGCTGCGGTTGCACTCAGCCGCTCAGAGACCCTAGAGCGAGGGAGCAGGGGAGCGGGCGAGACGAGGAAGAATGCGGTGGAGGCGAAAGAAAGCAGGGGTAGAAGCTACACTTCTGATGCCTGCACCAGTCCGCACTGTCCTGTTTGTATCGGGCTTCGACCCGACGTTCTGAGCGGCGCCCCGCTTAGCCCGCGAACTGACCGGACGATTTGATGTTTCGTCATGGCCCAGGATTCGCGCGCCGCGGTACATCATGAACCCGGCAGCGCGGTGCTCTCCATACCGGCATGGTGCATGTTTTTATCCAATGGTTTGATACGAGAGCAAATAATCAAACTCGTTTTTCCAGAGCTTTGCTGAAAATTCCATTGCAAACAAGCAATTTAGATTTCATCTTAATTGTTCAACAACTTGCAAAGATTGCAATACACCTACTGGTACACGACACCTTGATCACCTAGGTACCATAATCTAACAATCTAATTCGTAACCCCAAGCAAAATAATATCATCTGCCCGCTGGCTCTTGAAGTTTGGTTTTCAATCCAAACTAACTAACAACGATACTCTGCAGTTTTGCTAGCAGCTGCGTGGCGCTTCAGTCTCGGCCAGATCATGCGAGCGCGTACCCGCCGCTGCATGAGGTTCCGAACACCGCCGTCCCTGATGCGACTCCAGTTGCTCAGCACCTCGACCTCGCCTCCCTCATCTCCTTGCTGGCCAGGATCGGAAGAAGAGTCGTCGTCCTCTAGATCAACATCGGCGCCCGCGAGCTGGACACCGCGCTCCCCAATGTTGTCAGCTACATATTCCTCCTCGTCCTCATTGACAGCAGCATGCTGAAATTTTTCAGTGTTCAAATGTTCAGCAATCATCCAATATATAGAATGAACCATTCGAGGACAAACGAAACTGACCTCATCTTGATCAAGCACCAAAGGACCTTGAACCTCCTCTCCAAGGTCACGCAACACCTCCAGATGGAAGCCGACCACTCCGTCTCTAGTACTCACGTCGTCGTCTGCTTCGTAGCCTGAATCTCCATTGCGCACCTAAACCAGTAGCAATAGAAGATGTTGAGCACAATGATATAAAGAAGGAGGCGAGGGAGCTTTCTAGTACAGGCCCAAATGAACTCACCGACAAGGTATCCATCGAGCTCTCCGCAACCATGGTGCCTTGGGACACTGATCCATCAGATAGATCTGTCAAGCATGACACTTGTTCAAGGTCGATGCTTGAAGGAACAGAGACCGACATGTTTGCACCCCATTGCAAAGAAGGAGGCGAGGGAGCTTTCTAGTACAGCGCCGGTTTGCATCCCCATCTCTCGAAACAGGCTTTCGCCCCGCTTTATAAATAAAGCACAAACGGCCGAACCGATACAAGGTGGTGAGGATAACCTCTTACAAAGCAGATCAAAAATAATAATAAAGTACAAGAAGAGCCACGGCTTGCCACCGAAGTCACCACAACGAGACCAAGGGGATCGGGGCTCCACGGCGACGCCCTCACGAGGGTAACGACGCACACGCCACCGACGTCGGGACCGCAAGGTCAAGGTTTTCACCCGGAGCCCTAGCATGGCAAAGGTAACCACAACGGCGCCCGCAAAAGGGTTACGACACCCGCAGGCATCGCCGCCGTTGGCGCCGAAACGCTGAGCTTTCGCCCAAAAAAACCCTTGCACACGCCCGATACCTAAGACCGTCCGCTGCCCCCGAGCCCGGCCTCCAAAGCGTGATCTGGGAGAGGATATTGCCGAAGCGCCATCAACTCCAGGATATCCCGCCGCCTGCCCCTCGCCATCCAAATGACCAAAGAACAAGGCCACCACCACCGCCACGTCGCTCGCCGTAGAGACGCCCGCACGGTCCACCTTCCGAGGCCGCCGCCTCGGCATCCAGGATCTCACACACGCAAGCGGTAGACACCACCACAACAACTCCCTCGAAACTAGAAGGTGAGGCCGAACCAGCAAATGGATCATGGACAATGCGGAATGATGAGCCCCCTCGGGGGTCGAATCCGCAGCTCCTGCCTGGAGCTACCAGGCGCTCGCCGGACCTAGGCAGATGCCCGGATCTAGCACCTCAGCCACACCATGGGCAAGGGATGGGCTCCCAGGCCTGCCGGGAGCCCCTGAAACCACGGACAGCAGGGCCCACCCTACCCTAATCAGGCCCAAAAAGGCCCAGATTTGGGCCGAGGGCAAGAGCCCCGCCGTCGGTAGCCAGCTCCGCCTTGTTCCGTCCCGTCCTAGAGCGGCCCGCCCGGCACCACGAAGCCCCGAAGAGGAGTGTCGTCATCGTGTCAGCCTAGACCTGCGAGCAGAGATCCTGCAGGTGCGGCGTCAGACCGCCGCCGCCGCCACGGGCAACAGCAGCCCCGAGCGCCACCACCCGCCGCCGCCTCCAGCTACGAGAAGCCGCCCCTAACACAGCACGCCGGCCGCCGTCATGCCAGGCCACGCCGACCTCTGCCTAGATGCACCGCCGCCACGGAGAACGCCGCCCCGCCCAGATCTCCATGCGCCGGGGAAAGAAAGGCCCACCGCCGCCGGCACCGTGCGGGCTTTGCCCGGCGGCGCACGCCGCCGGCGGCCGAGGAGGGAGGGAGAAGGGTCTGCAGGGTTGGTGGGTTAGGGTTTCCGCCCCGAGGTCGCACGGGGGCGACCAAGGAGCGGGTCGGGGTTAATCTCAGTTTGCACCCCCATTGCTCCATTCTTGAGCCACACCTTCTCGAGCCACGCCAGATCCTGCGGGCACGGTGAAGAAGTCATCTGCGTCACTCCGGATTGGCGGAGATGCCCCACCGCCATCTTGGCTGCCATTCATTGCCTGCTAGGCGAAATCGGTGCGACGTGAGAAAAGGTAGGAATTGGGAGCATTTTTTGTGTGGTAGACGTTCTGTACCTGATAGGGGGAGGGCGCCGGGCTAAAGAAAACCATGCCTTCAATCCAATAATTGTTATTGACTACACTACTTTAACCTCTTGGATTAAGAAATAATGGTACTAGACCCTCATGGATCTCTCCAAAGTAATTCAAAACAAGTTTCCCTCAATCCAAACCCTCAACATTTGAGCCTTATGAAAGTTTCAAAAACAATTTAAAACATTGCCAACTTTGAACCCTATACAAAGACCATTCCAAATCTATTTAACTTTTTAGCAAATCACCACCTCTGGACTAAGTAAAAATGTAATTGGAATCCCTATCCAATATCTTGACTTACCCAATTGGAAAATTTCAAAAATTCAAATTCAAAGTTCTTTGGGCAATTTCAACAAACAGGTGGTGGGCAGGAATCTTGCAAAAGTACAAGCTACTGCAAATCATCAGTATCTACTATCTAGCCCCTCTCCAGGCCATCCCTTTGACTTAGCTGTAATCCTATGCCATCCTAAACCCTAGCCTGGCCGAGCCTAGCACCAGGCGAAGGAGGACGAGATATGGGTGAACCTTGCAGACCTGGACCACCGTCCCTCCCTGCCTGTCCTCTGTACTCCCTAGGGCGCCTGCGACCCCCTGGCAGGTCCAAAGGCCACCGCAGCCCATGCCATCCCGCGTCGAAAGCCATTGTGCCCGGCTTTGAACCACGCATGATGCCCGGACCCCCACCTTCGGCCACCTCCTTGCCAGCCCGCTGCGGCCCATAAAAGCCACCCCTGAGCATGCTTTTGAGGGGTATTCAATTTGCGGTCACCAAGTTCCTTGCCACATGCTCATAGGTGCCTTTCTTCGCTGCAATCACCCTGCGGGTCCAAAAGCCCTTATCAAATAGCTCAGAGGGTCTTTTTTGGGTCAAATTTGTTTGAGCCCAAATCCTAGTGTTTGAATTGGGGAGAAAACGTTTGAACTCATAATTCCCGTTCTGCTGCCGCTTGCTGAGTGATACGTCTCAAAAGTATCTATAATTTTTGATGCTCCATGCTTATTTATGCACCATTTGCTTTGTGTTTTGTTACACTTCGTGATGTTTTTATGCATTTTATGGAACTAACCTATTAACGAAATGCCACAATGCCAGTTCCCCGTTTTCTGCTATATTTGTGTTTCAGAAAAGTTACACAGGAAATATTTTTGGAATTGGATGAAACAAAAGCTGAAGTTCCTATTTTTCCCGACACGAGACAAAGTCCAAAGCAGAGACGGAGGGGGGGCCAGAGGGCAGCCACACCATGCCATGGTGCGTGCCACCCCCTGGCCGCACCGGGCTATGGTATGGGCCCCTGGTCCACCCCCTGACATCACCCTTCGCCTATATATTCTTCTCGACGAGAAAACCCTAAAGGCCCGAACTCTTTTCCAGAAAACATACTGCAAGCTGTCGCCATCGTTGATGCGAGATCGGGAGGGTCCAGAAGCTCTTCCTGGCACCCTGTTAGAGAGGGAAATCACCACCGGAGGCCTTCTTCATCACCATGCCTGCCTCCGGAGTGATGTGTGAGTAGTCTACCTTGGACTGCAGGTCCATAGCAGTAGCTAGATGGATGTCTTCTCCTCCATGTGCTTCATGTTTAGATCTTGTGAGCTGCCTATCATGATCAAGATCATCGTTATGTAATTCTATATGTTGTGTTTGTTGGGATCCGATGAATATTGAGTACTATATCAAGTTGATTTGTGATTTATCATCTCTATGTTGTTTATGATCTTGCATGCTCTCCGTTGCTAGTAGATATCTTGGCCGAGTGGATGCTAGTGACTCCAAGAGAGAGTATTTATGCTCGATAGTGGGTTTATGCCTCTGGTACATTGTCCGGAACCCGAGGCCCCAAAGTGACAACAATTGGGATAACCGAAGGGGATGGCTGTGATGTGAGGATGACATGTGTTCACTGAGTGTTAATGCTTTGCTCCGATACTCTATTAAAAGGAGTACCTTAATTATCAGTATATTCCCTTGAGGCCCCACTGCAAACGGGCTGGTAGGACAGAAGATGTCGTGCAAGTTTCTCATTGCGAGCATGTACGACTATATACGGAACACCTGCCTATGATTGTTTAGTACTAGGATGCTTTATCATTATTTATCCGCAATTGCCCATGTCTTGATTATTACATGAATTATCTTGTCCATGCAACGCCCGTTCATCCATCCCTATGCCTATAGTATTTAATCCTATTGTTTACTATTGATACCGTTACTGTCTTTATTTTACCATTGCTATATCTATTTTACTACTGTCACCACTATAAAATTGTTGCTACTGATAAACTGCTGCGAGCAAGTCTGTTCTAGGTGCAGCTGAATTGACAACTCATCTGTTAAGGCTTATAAATATTCTTTGGCTCCCCTTGTGTCAAATCAATAATTTTGGGTTTTACTTCTGTAACGCCCCAAAACCGGCACCTTGCAGATTATAGCGATCACGCCGCAATCTACATGATGTCGCTTTGGAAACGCACCACCAAGCGCCTCGCGCACGTTGGAGCGTGCACGTGATGCGGGTGGAATCGAGTAGCAACAGTTACACAAGTTCACGATGGAACCCACAAAAGAATATATAATAACCACGAAGACTCCACGAGTCAAAATATCCAAATATACTATACAAAGATCCAAATTATACATAAAGCCAATAGCATCCGAGTACGGACAAGAGTACAAATGGGCCTAAGAGGCCTGAAGATAAACGATGGCGTCCAAACCCTGCCCAGGCCAAGCCGGAAGGGTAACCTTGCTAACGTCGGTGCTCCCATACCTATCAAAAGCGTCGGGCCAAAGGTTGCCGAACAAGGAGGGAGAAAGAGAAAAAGGGAAAAAAAACGAGGGTGAGTACCGAGGCACGTACTCGCGAGACTGGAATTCAGCTGTGCTCGCCTATAGGCTATATGGTGGACTTAGCGGCAACAAAAGCACTAAACTACAGAAACACACTACAACTTTCGTCTAAATAGAATAAGATAAGAGAGCGCATAAAAGGTAACCAACTAGAAACTAACACCAAACATAACCCAGCCGATGAATTACCTCCTCGTGACCAAACGAAGAAGCAAGTATCAAAGGCACTCACACAGTTATCAAGTTTTATTGCAGGTTTATTGTTGTAGTTGTGCTAGCTTACTACACCAGTTTATTAGTATTGAAATAGCAGGTGCAAGTTGTTCTATGATCGAGTAGTACAGCTCCAAGTCGTCCATAACCGCGGACACGGCTTTTCGAAAAGATTTAACCCTGCAGGGGTGCCCAAATGTTCCCACACGTACGATCAATCCTTCCGGCAAATCTCGCGCCCTTAATAAAAATAGGTGCGCCATTAGGATAGTCACGACTCGCACTCTCCTTCACTACAAACAAGTCCAGAAAGCCACCTAACTAAGTTGAACCCATATCGAGAGTCCGGCCGAATCTCCGAATGGACTTAGCTGTTTGCGCCTACTCTGCAGAGCGAACCGGAGCCTCTCTTCGGGGGAGGTTGTCCGCTTGCAGTCATACCGCACCTATACGGACGTGCAGAACAAGGGGTTACAAGGCTCACTGGGCTTCCCCCAAATAAAATCGGACCATAAGATACAAGCTGCACGCCCGACAAGAACCAAATGGAAACACATCGAACTAGTTGTGGCCACTGGACAAGTATGTAGATTCCGGCAGTGATCGAGGGGAGGCCCGTAAACGTACCCACGTGTGATTAGAGCGCTCATTCTCAGAACAGTTCATGCGATCTCGGGGTCCTAGGGGACACAAGTGAGCCGTCGGAAAACTGGCAAAATGACTCACCGATGCCTCTGCTTAATTCAATTTTAATCATTAACATTAAAGTAAATCATGAGTATCTTCAACAACATATATCCATAAAGTAGAGCATGTGATAACTTCCCAACCCAAAAAGAGAAAACCACTCAAACAACCTGAAGATGCCTATGACTCGCAAGGCCAACTCAACAACAAGCACACGGTGAATAGGATGTATGGAAGGTTCTATGGCTTTGCTTTGGATAAACATGTGGATAGGACACGTGACTCAAACAAGGCATCGCGACACAAGGCTAGAATATAGAGCTAGCGAGAGCAAAAGTGTTAAATGGGTAGAGAGAAAAGGGCTCGCCTGAAAAGATTGTCGAAGAACACCCGAAGAACTTGCCGTTGCTCACAGCACCACGAATCGGCCTATCCGAGAAGAAGCAAAACGCTACAACAAACAACGGATGCAACACTTACTACTACGGCAAAAAGATTCGGCATGATCATGTGAAGCATGCATGCATGACATGGCAAGTATGATGCAATGCAACTTATTCAAATTAAGCGAAACCGGAGTTCCGACACATACATATATGATTCAAGTTGTTTTACTAACCGGCAAATTTAAATGTTGATTAGCATGGCAAACAAAACATAGGTGAGCTACTCAAAATGAAATGAAGTGGGGTAACCATATTTGATAATACCCCAAAAACTCCATATGTTATGTTTTAGGTGATATACAAACTACCACGTCACTATATGATGCAAGATGCAAACAGGTATATGGATGGCATATTAAGATTCTACACATTTTTCTGATAAATTTTCATATAAAATACTTTTTATTTCGAATTACGGTTTGGAAGATATGATTTAAACAAGATTGGCATAAATGCAGGAATTTTAGAAAACAGAGAAAAAAAAAACTGCGCGGGCTGAAACTGGTCCGGACCTGAGGCGACGGATAGTATCTGTCGCGCGCGGGCGACGAGCAGCTCCGGACGGAATCTGGGCCGAGGCCCAACAGGGGCGCCAGATCTGAGAAAAATGGAAACAAAAGGGTTGGCTTGATGCCTGAACGGTGATTCGAACTCTGAATCTGCTGGATTGAAACAACGGGTTCAGACCGCTGTGCTACTGTTTCGGATTTGAACAGAATAGGAAGACATTCTTTATATTATGGCGAATGGCTGCATTACTTGACGAAACTGAAGAATAGACTGTGCTGCTTGGTGCAGACTTCAGAGGTAACGAGCGGAGCTGAAGCGCGGAGACGGGGCAAAGCGCGACTGCAGGGACAAGCTGCACACCGGAGGAGCATGAGGAGAACTAGAACTGATCTTGGTGTATTGGCTCGCCAGGGACGAAGTAGACAGAAACAACGACCAGAGCTCCACTAGCTCATTTTCCATGGCACCGAACATTCAGAGAAAACAGTTGTCAGCAACGGGAATCAAAAACGAGCGTCGGAAACAGTCGGGGAAGGGCAGAAAAGGAAGAGAATCTCACCGCAGTGACGTGAGCATTCTCGGGGAAGCCGGAGGAGGACCGGAAGGGCCGGATTTCGCCGGTGACTGTAGAGGAAGAAGAGGATGTGGTCGCTACTGTGGTTGATGCCGGCTCGATTTGTTCGTTGAGGACGAAGAGGACGACAAGGCGGAGCTCCAGGATGCGTCGGCTTGGCGGCTGGCAGACTAGAACGGTGGGGCGAGGTCGGCCAAGGCACGGTGGAGTTCGGCTTAGTTTTCTGGCTCACAAACTTGCAGAGAAGAACGAAAAAAAAGGGGGAGGAGTGGTGGCGGCGCAGAGGGAGGACGGCTAGGGTTTGCAGGGTCTCCGGTTTGAAGGGGATTAAAGGGAGAGGGGAGTGGTTGAGGCTGCGTGGCCATGGGGAAAAAGATGGAGCACGCCTCCTGCGTGACTACCTCCAGGGAAGACGACAACGAGGAACCAGATGACGTTTGGTGGTTGTTGGGCTTGTGCCCAAAGATGAGTTGGACAAAGAAGCAAGGAATCTGGCCCTCTCTCTCACACTCAAAACATTTTATTTTTACTGATTTTGGATTTAGGAGGAGAAAGAAAGAAGAGTTTTGAAAAGAATTAAAACAAGATTTAAAGCAAGTTAATTATTGAAAGGATTGTATTTTATTTGAACAAGAGTTTCAACAAACAACCAAAACATATTTGTTAGCATAGTTTTCGCTTAAGTAAAAATAAGGGGAAAATAAGGGAATGTTGTTATAAAACCATACAAGCTAAAGCAATAAAATAATTTGTAAGAAAAATAATTTTGTTTCACAAAATATGCAAGGTGATAGATGCATGACGTCACGAAGATGCAAAAAAGAAAATAACAAACAATTCTAATATTGGGGATTTTTCCGGGTCGTTACAATCGACACCACTAACAAGGGATCTCGCCCCGAGATCCACACTTGTGTAGGGGGGAAAGAGTTGGTGAAACTATCGGATCTTCATGCACTCGTGTTGATCTTCCCGACACCACTAGCAAGAGGTCCTTCTCGACGCCACCAACAAGAGATGCTTGCTCACATTGACGACGATGAACATCCGAAGAGCGGACCTATTAGGATAAAGGCAAGAGATCGTCCAACCCACGTAGGAACCTAAACTCAGAGAAATAGGCAAGAGAGAAGATTCAAAACTCGCAAAGGTAAGAGGAGAAAGCATAGAAGGTAAGGAGTAAAATGCAGACCTAATCAGATCTATCCAACACATTTTTAACAAAAATAGTTTTGACACTAGACACAACAACGTCCGTTGGCTAGGTTATCCTACAGGCAGACTGGACCCGTGGGTATCGACAAAACCTGGCTCTGATACCACTTGTAACGCCCCAAAACCGGCACCTTGCAGATTATAGCGATCACGCCACAATCTACATGATGTCGCTTTGGAAACGCACCACCAAGCGCCTCGCGCACGTTGGAGCGTGCACGTGATGCGGGTGGAATCGAGTAGCAACAGTTACACAAGTTCACGATGGAACCCACAAAAGAATATATAATAACCACGAAGACTCCACGAGTCAAAATATCCAAATATACAATACAAAGATCCAAATTATACATAAAGCAAATAGCATCCGAGTACGGACAAGAGTACAAATGGGCCTAAGAGGCCTGAAGATAAACGATGGCGTCCAAACCCTGCCCAGGCCAAGCCGGAAGGGTAACCTTGCTAACGTCGGCGCTCCCATACCTGTCAAAAGCGTCGGGCCAAAGGTTGCCGAACAAGGAGGGAGAAAGAGAAAAAGGAAAAAAAACGAGGGTGAGTACCGAGGCATGTACTCGCGAGACTGGAATTCAGCTGTGCTCGCCTACAGGCTATATGGTGGACTTAGCGGCAACAAAAGCACTAAACTACAGAAACACACTACAACTTTCGTCTAAATAGAATAAGATAAGAGAGCGCATAAAAGGTAACCAACTAGAAACTAACACCAAACATAACTCAGCCGATGAATTACCTCCTCGTGACCAAACGAAGAAGCAAGTATCAAAGGCACTCACACAGTTATCAAGTTTTATTGCAGGTTTATTGTTGTAGTTGTGCTAGCTTACTACACAAGTTTATTAGTATTGAAATAGCAGGTGCAAGTTGTTCTATGATCGAGTAGTACAGCTCCAAGTCGTCCATAACCGCGGACACGGCTTTTCGAAAAGATTTAACCCTGCAGGGGTGCCCAAATGTTCCCACACGTACGATCAATCCTTCCGGCAAATCTCGCGCCCTTAATAAAAATAGGTGCGCCATTAGGATAGTCACGACTCGCACTCTCCTTCACTACAAACAAGTCCAGAAAGCCACCTAACTAAGTTGAACCCGTATCGAGAGTCCGGCCGAATCTCCGAACGGACTTAGCTGTTTGCGCCTACTCTGTAGAGCGAACCGGAGCCTCTCTTCGGGGGAGGTTGTCCGCTTGCAGTCATACCGCACCTATACGGACGTGCAGAACAAGGGGTTACAAGGCTCACTGGGCTTCCCCCAAATAAAATCGGACCATAAGATACAAGCTGCACGCCCGACAAGAACCAAATGGAAACACATCGAACTAGTTGTGGCCACTGGACAAGTACGTAGATTCCGGCAGTGATCGAGGGGAGGCCCGTAAACGTACCCACGTGTGATTAGAGCGTTCATTCTCAGAACAGTTCATGCGATCTCGGGGTCCTAGGGGACACAAGTGAGCCGTCGGAAAACTGGCAAAATGACTCACCGATGCCTCTGCTTAATTCAATTTTAATCATTAACATTAAAGTAAGTCATGAGTATCTCCAACAACATATATCCATAAAGTAGAGCATGTGATAACTTCCCAACCCAAAAAGAGAAAACCACTCAAACAACCTGAAGATGCCTATGACTCGCAAGGCCAACTCAACAACAAGCACACGGTGAATAGGATGTATGGAAGGTTCTATGGTTTTGCTTTGGATAAACATGTGGATAGGACACGTGACTCAAACAAGGCATCGCGACACAAGGCTAGAATATAGAGCTAGCGAGAGCAAAAGTGTTAAATGGGTAGAGAGAAAAGGGCTCGCCTGAAAAGATTGTCGAAGAACACCCGAAGAACTTGCCGTTGCTCACAGCACCACGAATCAGCCTATCCGAGAAGAAGCAAAATGCTACAACAAACAACGGATGCAACACTTACTACTACGGCAAAAAGATTCGGCATGATCATGTGAAGCATGCATGCATGACATGGCAAGTATGATGCAATGCAACTTATTCAAATTAAGCGAAACCGGAGTTCCGACACATACATATATGATTCAAGTTGTTTTACTAACCGGCAAATTTAAATGTTGATTAGCATGGCAAACAAAACATAGGTGAGCTACTCAAAATGAAATGAAGTGGGGTAACCATATTTGATAATACCCCAAAAACTCCATATGTTATGTTTTAGGTGATATACAAACTACCACGTCACTATATGATGCAAGATGCAAACAGGTATATGGATGGCATATTAAGATTCTACACATTTTTCTGATAAATTTTCATATAAAATACTTTTTATTTCGAATTACGGTTTGGAAGATATGATTTAAACAAGATTGGCATAAATGCAGGAATTTTAGAAAACAGAGAAAAAAAAACTGCGCGGGCTGAAACTGGTCCGGACCTGAGGCGACGGATAGTATCTGTCGCGCGCGGGCGACGAGCTGCTCCGGACGGAATCTGGGCCGAGGCCCAACAGGGGCGCCAGATCTGAGAAAAATGGAAACAAAAGGGTTGGCTTGATGCCTGAACGGTGATTCGAACTCTAAATCTGCTGGATTGAAACAACGGGTTCAGACCGCTGTGCTACTGTTTCGGATTTGAACAGAATAGGAAGACATTCTTTATATTATGGCGAATGGCTGCATTACCTGACGAAACTGAAGAATAGACTGTGCTGCTTGGTGCAGACTTCAGAGGTAACGAGCGGAGCTGAAGCGCGGAGACGGGGCAAAGCGCGACTGCAGGGACAAGCTGCACACCGGAGGAGCATGAGGAGAACTAGAACTGATCTTGGTGTATTGGCTCGCCAGGGACGAAGTAGACAGAAACAACGACCAGAGCTCCACTAGCTCATTTTCCATGGCACCGAACATTCAGAGAAAACAGTTGTCAGCAACGGGAATCAAAAACGAGCGCCGGAAACAGTCGGGGAAGGGCAGAAAAGGAAGAGAATCTCACCGCAGTGACGTGAGCATTCTCGGGGAAGCCGGAGGAGGACCGGAAGGGCCGGATTTCGCCGGTGACTGTAGAGGAAGAAGAGGATGTGGTCGCTACTGTGGTTGATGCCGGCTCGATTTGTTCGTTGAGGACGAAGAGGACGACAAGGCGGAGCTCCAGGATGCGTCGGCTTGGCGGCTGGCAGACTAGAACGGTGGGGCGAGGTCGGCCAAGGCACGGTGGAGTTCGGCTTAGTTTTCTGGCTCACAAACTTGCAGAGAAGAACGAAAAAAAAGGGGGAGGAGTGGTGGCGGCGCAGAGGGAGGACGGCTAGGGTTTGCAGGGTCTCCGATTTGAAGGGGATTAAAGGGAGAGGGGAGTGGTTGAGGCTGCGTGGCCATGGGGAAAAAGATGGAGCACGCCTCCTGCGTGACTACCTCCAGGGAAGACGACAACGAGGAACCAGATGACGTTTGGTGGTTGTTGGGCTTGTGCCCAAAGATGAGTTGGACAAAGAAGCAAGGAATCTGGCCCTCTCTCTCACACTCAAAACATTTTAGTTTTACTGATTTTGGATTTAGGAGGAGAAAGAAAGAAGAGTTTTGAAAAGAATTAAAACAAGATTTAAAGCAAGTTAATTATTGAAAGGATTGTATTTTATTTGAACAAGAGTTTCAACAAACAACCAAAACATATTTGTTAGCATAGTTTTCGCTTAAGTAAAAATAAGGGGAAAATAAGGGAATGTTGTTATAAAACCATACAAGCTAAAGCAATAAAATAATTTGTAAGAAAAATAATTTTGTTTCACAAAATATGCAAGGTGATAGATGCATGACGTCACGAAGATGCAAAAAAGAAAATAACAAACAATTCTAATATTGGGGATTTTTCCGGGTCGTTACAATCGACACCACTAACAAGGGATCTCGCCCCGAGATCCACACTTGTGTAGGGGGGAAAGAGTTGGTGAAACTATCGGATCTTCATGCACTCGTGTTGATCTTCCCGACACCACTAGCAAGAGGTCCTTCTCGACGCCACCAACAAGAGATGCTTGCTCACATTGACGACGATGAACATCCGAAGAGCGGACCTATTAGGATAAAGGCAAGAGATCGTCCAACCCACGTAGGAACCTAAACTCAGAGAAATAGGCAAGAGAGAAGATTCAAAACTCGCAAAGGTAAGAGGAGAAAGCATAGAAGGTAAGGAGTAAAATGCAGACCTAATCAGATCTATCCAACACATTTTTAACAAAAATAGTTTTGACACTAGACACAACAACGTCCGTTGGCTAGGTTATCCTACAGGCAGACTGGACCCGTGGGTATCGACAAAACCTGGCTCTGATACCACTTGTAACGCCCCAAAACCGGCACCTTGCAGATTATAGCGATCACGCCACAATCTACATGATGTCGCTTTGGAAACGCACCACCAAGCGCCTCGCGCACGTTGGAGCGTGCACGTGATGCGGGTGGAATCGAGTAGCAACAGTTACACAAGTTCACGATGGAACCCACAAAAGAATATATAATAACCACGAAGACTCCACGAGTCAAAATATCCAAATATACAATACAAAGATCCAAATTATACATAAAGCAAATAGCATCCGAGTACGGATTATGTAAGCCAATCCCTCACTCCTCCACTATTGAGGTACATAATACAAAGAATATATAATACAAAGAATATATAATAACCACGAAGACTCCACCTATAGAAGAATTATGTAAGCCAATCCCTCACTCCTCCACTATTGAGGTACACTCTCTCCAAGACTTTGATAATTGAGATATTCCTTACTCTAAACCTCCTGATCAATGCTTAGATGAGTTTGATAATTTCATTGTTAAGCAAGATAACTTTAATAAAAGGGTGCATAATCATTTGTTGGAGAACTCTAGAGCTATTAACAAGTTGCAGGATATTGTGGAGAGAACCTCCAATGATGTGAAGATGCTTGTTAAACATTTTCAAATGGTCCAGACTCAAATTGATCAGCTTACTAAGGTGCAAAAAGATTTGCTAGTCAATGCTTCCAGAGAAAAACATGCTTGTGAAATAAGCACAAGAAGTGGTGCTTCTACTCAGGATCCTTTATATCCTGAAGGACATCCTAAGAGGATCGAGCAAGATTCTCAACGTACTGCAGGTGATGGTATTCCTCCCAAGAAAAAGAAGAAGAAGCATAAAACAGTTGAAGAATCTTCCGAAACAGGTAAAGATCCTAGTAGTGTTTCTATTTTTGATGTTGAAACCGAAAGTGGTAATGCTTCTGATAAACAAGAAGTTGAAGAGGAACCAGAAAAGCTTGCTAAGAATGCAAAGTACACCAAGGAAGATTTCATTGCCAACAAGCATGGTAGTGAGAGAGAACCTTGGGTGCAAAAACCATTGCCTTTTCCTAGTAAGAAACACAAATCCAAGGAAGAAGAACACTACAACAGGTTTTGTGAATGGATGAAACCTTTATTTTTGCAAATTCCTTTGACTGATGCTATTAAAATGCCTCCTTATTCAAAGTATATGAAGGATATTGTTATTAACAAAAGGAAGATTCTTAGTGAGGAAATTTCCACTTTACTTGCTAATTACTCTTTTGATGGTAAAGTTCCGGAGAAGCTTGGAGATCCAGGTATACCAACTATTCCTTGCTCCATTGAAAATAATTATGTTAGAACTACTTTGTGTGATTTGGGAGCTGGAGTTAGTGTCATGCCTTTTTCTCTCAATAAGTGACTTGATCTAGAAAAATTGATATCGACTGAAATATCTTTGCAAATGGCTGATAAGTCTACGACTATTCCTATTGGTATATGTGAGAATGTTCTTGTTGAAGTTTCTAATAATTGTTTGATATTAACTGACTTTGTTGTGTTGGAAATGCCTAAAGATGATAATATGTCTATTATTCTTGGGAGACCTTTTCTAAACACTACAGGTGCTGTTATTGATTGCAACCAAGGGAAAGTAACTTTTAATGTCAATGATAAAGACACACGGTCTATTTTCCCAAGAAGATTGATAGAAAATATGGTCTGAACTCAATCAAAAATGTTGAGACCATCAAAGTCGGAGAAATTTATTGTTCAAGGCTAAAGCCCAAGGAAGAATATAAAATTGTTATGGTTGGGACCATGCCTATCAAGGTCGAGGTAAGATAATCATTTAGTGAAATGCAAAGTTTTGCTTCATAGAAAATTGGTTTGGTAACAAGACTTGATCAACCTTGTTAACAAAGTGGTTTTTGAATGAACGGAACTATGTTTTCACCGCATTTACTTTTGTTTACTCATGTTTCCACCTTGTTCACTTTTGTCTCTGCTGTTTAGTTTCATATTAAAGTATCATAGAGCTGCTGTAGACTTGGTTTGGATTTGTTTTCTATCGTTCCATCATTGTTTTCCCGAGTTTTAATCTCTTGTCAATTTCTGAAAAATCCTCGAAAATAAAGTTTCTTAAAAAATTCTAGATAATTCTTTTTAAATTTTTATGTCAAATTTGGGGTAGAGAGGCACCTGGGACACCCCAGGGGGACCCACCATGCCACCACACCACATGGTGGCGCGCCCAGGGCTAGGTCGCGCTGTGGCATGGTGTGGGGCCCCCTGGCCCTCCACTTACCTCTCCACCAGCTACTTCACTCTCTCTCCCGAAATATCTTCACTCCATAGCTCAAACCCGTGTTCTTGCTGTTCTTGCTTGCGATTTTCGATCTCCTTCCTCAGCCCATCTTTGCTGCTAAGATTTGGAGCATTAGTTCTCCGGTATGTGACTCCTTCGATTGTCCAAGTAGAATTTTGTTTAGTGGAGTATTTCTTGATTATTTTAGCACTATAGGTGGCAGGTTGAATGAGTTTTCATGATTGTTCTATTGCTTAGATATGTTATTTTGATGCATGTTAGCCCTCTTGCAACTCCCTATAGTAGTTTCCTTCAATTGTTTGTTTCAAAATCACTTTTTATGAGGTTTGCTTAAAAATTTCAGAAATGGAGGAGAATGGGTATCAACTTATTCAACAAGAATTAGAAGTGCATGAAGTCATGAAAGTCCACCGTGAAGAGGGAGTTTTCCCCTCAATCTATCCATGCTCAGAATTCATGAATGCTGCTGGGATTCTGCGGAACTTCCAAACTCTAATCTCTAATGCAGGATTGGAACATTTTGTTGATGGTAAACCTCACCAATATGCTAAACTAACCATGTCTATGGTGCAGGATTTTAGATTCAGTTGGTCCTCGTCTAACCCTATGGTTCATTATAAAATTTACAATAAATCTGTGGACTTGCCCTATGATGTTTTCTGTGCAGCTATTAGAGTACCATAGTGGGGATCGCGCGAAAAGATAAAGGAGCAACCTAGGCCGTTGATGGACTTGTATGAAGAGATATGTCAAGGAAGAAGCTTCTCAGAGGAGAGTGGTAAAATTCGAAGTATTTATTTCCCATCCATTCGATATGTTGCCTATTTTATTGCCAAGTGTGTTCTTGCTAGGAAAGTTGCAAACAAGTTATCCTCGTATGATTTAGCTTTTATTTCAGCTGCTTTGAGACATGATAGGACTTATAATTTGGGTGCTTTGATAGCTTTCCGCCTTGCTACTAACCGCGAGAAAGGGGGAGTTTGTGGAGGTCTTATTGCTTCTCGTTTACTAGCTTTGCATGGTGTAGTACCGCATGATTTAGACATTCAGTTCCCAATAGAGAGGCTTGATCTTCATTCTATGATTTAGCATAAGTTTGTTTCCTCTCAGGCTTGGTTGGGAAACTTGTCTGTTGAGTTAACATTTTTCATGAAAATAGCCTGGAGAGTAGTTAAGTCTGATCGATCAGTCTATTTGCCTGCACCTCTTTTGTTTAACCTTGATGGCAGGAATGGATAGTCACTCACGGAGAATGAGCTTGATGTGTACATAGAGGAGCACCCTCAGCCCGTACACGAGGATGGGGAGGAGACCGAAGATAATTCTATCCAGCCCTCCAACACTTGGAAGTTCCCATACCAGCAGTCCTATTTTGATTATGGACCATCTGCTTCATCCTCATGAGAGCCAGATTATGATCATGCCAACGATGACCCACCAGCTTGGGGCGATTACCGGAGTTGGGATTGATCTCCACTTAGGCCAAAAGCCTAAGCTTGTGGGGAGGTACGCCGACGATTCACTCATCTATACATCATATTTTGTCGGTACTTTGTATATCCACGTTTCTCTTTCTTTCTTTTCTTTGTTGTTCTTGTTCTTATTTTTACTTTCCAAAACACAAAAAGACCAAAAATATTTCTGTTGTTTCTCTTTGTTTACTTCTTTAGTTTTCTAGTATTGGTTTGCTTTGTTTCCTATTTTTGGGTTGATATTCGAAAAATCCAAAAATATTTTGCTTTGCTTGCTGTTTCCTTCTGTTCTTGTTTCAAAATTTGAAAATCCAAAAATATTTGTTGTTCTTTTCGAGTTTTGTAAAGTTTGTTGCAGAGTTCAGTCTCCCGTGACTCCAATGGAGCTTGGTTATCACTTCATATTATTCAAGCCACACAAGTGAAACGCAATAATGACGACATATGACGATTCGAGATGTGGTGAGAGGCTGGTATGAACTCTATTTGTTTTTATTTTTGTACATATACTCATCTATATGGACGTGCTTAGCTTGTTCATGTAAGGAGTATGTTATTTAATGGATGCTTAGTAGTTCTTGCTCTCATATGATTAGTTCCAATTTACTAATAGTTTGTAGCATGTCATATAGATGTTTACTTGCATTGTTTTATTCATAAAACGGTATGACTTTGTGGTATCCTCCTCTGAAAAGTTTCATTTGAATCGACTTGGCACATGCTCAAGCATGCATATGACTGAACAAAAAGTCAATTAAGCCTTGATGATTTACTTTGCTTCAGAGCTCTTGTATCGTTTTTATGCCTATATTAATTTTGTTTTGTCGCAAGTATGATTACGACAGTTACTGCTCTCTCAATTGTTGCTTCCCAGTCTTTTGCTAGCCTTCACTTGTACTGAGAGGGAATGCTTCTCGTGCATCCAACTCCTGAAAACCAAGTAATCCCAAAGAGTCCACTATAAATTCTTATGCATGGTATTTCAATGCCATTCCAAGTAAATTTTCATGTGCTACCTTTCGAAAACTTCATATACTTCTCATTTTGTGCCACTGTTTTTAGCTCATGAGGACGTAGTGGTCGGAATTGCTATCTTCCATATTGAATTAAGTACCCCTCGACTTGCATGCTTCATCTGCTCATCATTAAATTTGCAAGGGAGCTATTCAGACCATTGTAATCTAAATAAAACAAAAAGAAAAAAAGGCACTCATCCATGGTATGTGAAAGTTGGTGGGCACCCGATGGAATCGGTTAGCCATGGTTTGAGAAAGGAAAAATGGGGAGGAGTGCCAAGCTTTATAAAAGAGCACCAATGTGCCAATTTTTCAAAGAACTCGGAACCGCTCTCACTTGTTTAGTATGGAAGATAGCAAGAACCCCATTGCCAGTCGTTGACAGGAAACAACCACCTCTCAAAGCAAATTTTTATCTCTGTTTACAAATGGAAAGCTCTAGCACATGTTAAATCCCTGCTTCCCTCTGCGAAGAGTCTTTCTCTTATTTTTATGTTGAGTCTTCATCTTCTAACTTTAAGCACTTTCTTGAGAGCATGGTTGTCATTCTTAGTGTAATGTGCTTGTCCCAGAACACGGTTGATTGTGGTATAACTTTGATGCCTGTATCTTTGATATTTTTACTTCTAGTCTTCTCTTGAAGTTCAGAGGTGCCTTGGCATTTATGTTTTGCTCCACAAATAAAGGCAAGTGAGATACCACTCTTTCATATCTTATTATGAGCATTACAATCTTGTAGCTTCTTATATTTCATGTTGCTTGTTATTAGTATATTGGCACTCTTTCATAGCTTGCATGACTATGAGATAACATTAGTTGCATATTTCTTATTATAAATTGCCTAAGTACTTGATCATATAGTGAGAATATATACATCTTATGAAGCAAATGTGTTTTTGAAAGTTTCTTTTATCGCTCTCAGTTGTTAACTGAATTGCTTGAGGACAAGCAATAAGCTAAGCTTGGGGGGAGTTGATATGTCCAAAACGTATCTACTTTCCTAAAAACTTTTGCTGTTGTTTCTCCTCTAATTTGTGTGTTTTGAATACAACTAACACTGTTTTCAGTAGAATTGCCCTGGTGTCTCGTTTTTGTGCAGAAATCCAACTTTCAGGAAAAATCCCAGAAAATACTGCAAAAACCTATTTTACCACAAGACCCACGGAGCCAGAGTACGAGATGGAGAGGGGCCAGGAGGGCACCACACCACCTGGTGGCGCGGGCCAGGCCTGGCAGCACCAGGGGGTGGTGTGGCCGCCCCAGTCATCTCATCGACCCCTCCTTCTGCATACATATACCCTCTGACCTGAAAATATAGGAGGTTTGGCCTTTTTCCCATTCCGCTGCGCCGCCACCATCAAAAACCGCGATTCGGAACCAGAAACTCCGTTCTAGCACCCTGCCAGGAGGATTTGGAGGAGATCTTCATCATCATCACCGATGTCTCTCCATCAACCATCCATGATTCCCCCATCCATGTGTGAGTAATTCCCGCTATAGGCGAAGGGGATGGTAGGGATTGGATGAGATCATTCATGTAATTGCTATGAGATTGTTAGGGCATGGTGCCTAATATCTATTGTTAGTGCTTATGACATTGTTGTAACTTGTTGTGCTTAATGCTTGTCACTTTGGGCCCGAGTGCCATGATCTTAGATCTGAACTTGTTATTGTTTTATGATGATAATTGTTGTTTGTGATCTTACCTACAAGTTGTTTACACATATCATTGTCTGGAATCCGAGGCCCCAAAGTGACAATAATTGGGATAACCGAAGGGGATGGCTGTGATGTGAGGATCATATGTGTTCACTGAGTGTTAATGCTTTGCTCTGGTATTCTATTAAAAGGAGTACCTTAATTATCAGTAGATTCCCTTGAGGCCCCGCTGCAAACGGGCTGGTAGGACAGAAGATGGCATGCAAGTTTCTCATTGCGAGCACGTACGACTATATACGGAGCACATGCCTATGGTTGTTTAGTACTAGGATGCTTTATCATTATTTATCCGCAATTGCCCATGTCTTGATTATTACATGAATTATCTTGTCCATGCAACGTCCGTTCATCCATCCCTATGCCTATAGTATTTAATCCTACTGTTTACTATTGATACTGTTAGTGTCTTTATTTTACTATTGTTGTTACTATTTTACTATTGTCACCACTATAAAACTGTTGCTACTGATAAACCGCTGCGAGCAAGTCTGTTTCCAGGTGCAGCTGAATTGACAACTCATCTGTCAAGGCTTATAAATATTCTTTGGCTCCCTTTGTGTCGAATCAATAAATTTGGGTTTTACTTCCCTCGAAAACTGTTGTGATCCCCTATACTTGTGGGTCATCAGGGCCCAAAGGAATGGGCCCACACATGGACCGGCATGTTTTGTGCCAGTAGGGCTATAGTGGGTCGGCTCATGTATCTTAGTAAGCCCTTAATGGGCAAGCCCGCCGGCTACAACAGGCCCTGTTTGGGATGGCCCTAGAAAATAAGAGGCCTTATATGGGCTAGCCCACCAGCATTACCTAGACTTCAGCGGGCCGGCCCAACCAAACCAGCAGGGCTTAGACGGGCCAGCCCATTGTGTCGTTTCAACCTTAGATGGCCTAGCCCACTAGTAGAAGAAGGAAGTAAATGGGCCGGGCCTTTATGTTTTGTCAACCCTATTTGGGTCGGCCCGCTTAATATGTAGCAGGCCTTGAGTGGGAATACTATTTACCATGGTTTACGACCGTGGCTGAAAATTCAATCACGGCTACCACGTGTCGGTTAGGATGATGTCAGCAATGGAAGAAAGATCTGTAATGGTCGATAGACCACGGTAGGCAAATCGTGGTTAAAGAGTCATTAATCACAAAAAACGATCCTTTAACCATGATTTTCGACCGTGGTAGATGGGCACTTTTCTTCTAGTGAATAACATCTTAATATGTTGGAATATGCATCAATAAACTACAAAGTTCATGTATGAATTTTCATGCATGAGGGAGATCAAGTAAAAACATGATCCCTAGTCTAGTTTTTAATCATAAGAAGTTCCTTAGTTACTTTTGCACTTTTTACTTTCAGTGTTTAAACTTGAAAGTCACAAAAAAAAAACATGTTCTCACTTTTCCTTTGGTGTTGTAAATCTTGCGAGTTGTGGGTGATTACAACCACCACAGTTAGTTGGGGACGCAAAGTTGTTTCTTTACTGTTGCAGGTTGCTTGAAGAGCGTCAAAAAGGAACCAACGTTAGGCTTCCCCAAGAATTTGATAATAACCCCAAGTCACCCTTGTGGGGAAAACTTTTCTTGTTGCATCACTCTGCGCTTGGAGTCCAAACGAGCCGCATTTTGAAGAATAGAGTTGCTGCCATCAGTGAGCTTTGTTAAACTTGGACCGTCTAGTCTTTTGTTTTGTTTTTGGACTCGAATCTCTATCTTTTGCGTACCACCTTCAGTTGTGAGGCTATTAGAAGATGTTTTATGTAAGAAATAAAAGGGAGAATGATAAAGAAGTATAGTCGAAGAAAAAGATTTTGGAAAAGAAGAAGGTAATAGCCACAAGTATGAAGATATGATTGCTATGACTCTGAAGTCTAATGAATTGATTGATACTTATGAGGTGATTGCAATACTTTTCATTTAGTTGTGGTTCTTATGTACTTATTTTTGTAAGGGTCTTATAATTTGTCTTGCATCATGAGCTATATTGATGAACAAGGTTGCACTCTTTTAGCGGCCAACTAACTTGTAGTTTTTGGATATAAAAAAGGTAAGATAAGCTAAATTAAAGAAAAGGTTGTGGGATGACCACGAGCTTGATGGCACAGCCCTAGTTTGGATAACATGATGAGTGTATGATCTTTTTGACATGGTGCTATCAAACATATAAGCCATGCTTACATGGTGGACGTTTCTCTACTTTATGTTGATCTTCATGTCATATTCACCGCGTTGACTCTGGTCCGCCGTGACTACTAAACCTTCGCCGTGTTGACTCCGGTCCGCCTCGTCTACTACATATTCGCCGCATTGACTCTAGTCCATTGTAACTGCTAAACCTTCACCACGTTGACTCCGGTCCATCGCGTCGACTACATCTTTGCCGCGTCAACTCTAGTCCGCCGTGTCAACTACACCCCCACCGCATTGACTCTAGTCTGCCACGTCAACTACACATGTTCGCGTGAACTCCGGTCTGCCGCGTCAACTAAACCTTCGCCGTATCTACTCCAGTTCATCACGCCGACTATAGTACTTGATGACTAATTCCCTTGATGCCATAACAAAATGAGCCTACACACGGCCACAACTACCCAAACATAGCCTCAGGGGATACTCCCATACGACGCGTCCGCGTTGAGTCTGGTACGCATCGACTATATTGCGCCCCCGTCTGCGACAGCTATGTCGAGCCACTTTATCAGGTCCTCCGACAGATTCAACCATAATTATCCATGCTCATAGGTGCAAGGCCCAAGTCGATTACCTCCTTGGATGACTACATCGCTTCATAACAAGACAAAATGTGCCTATGCCTGGCTAGAAGCAGTTGAAAATAGTCTTGGGGGCTACTCCCATCGGAAGCGTTGATCGCACACTCCAATAAAAAGTGATTGTCGACTCCTTCCTCAACATCGACTCTTGGCTTCTCAGCATCCAACGTATCACGCGACTAAACTAGTCATGACTCCAACGTCTAACGCAACAAATATAAAGTTAAGTGCCAGAGATACAATATCCTCGATTGCTAAAATATTTGACTTCACGAGTCTTCGACTATGCATGTCTACGACTGCATCTGCTATGAGAACATATCTAGATATTGTGTTTGCAATGTGATGACAAGACCGTAGATCACATCTACTAGCCTGGCAAAACATTTGATGCCCTCTGTGAGATAATTTCCGCATGTATGGATGTCTTGGGACCCACATACAAAGTGGAGTTCGGCTCGGTAAGTCCTCTGCAGCACGAGTCGAGCTACGCCAACATATTTCCAGGTGATGACACTAAGCAAGGTGCCAACTCGTTGGGACTCCAAGTGCAGAGTGTTGTAGCAAGAGTAAATTTTCCCCACTAGGAAAATCGGGGTTTATATCGAACTCTTGAGGAACAGTCGAAAAATCTCTCTTCGTTCTTTGTCAAGCCACCTAAAAAACAATTTCCTTGTCTTGTGTCCCCAACTCCACCGAGAGGTTGCTAAGCACAAGGTGTGAAGGTAAGTAACATAAATATGAAGATGCAATAAAATAAATAACAAATACAATAAAATAAAATAAATATGACGTGTGTAAAGTAAACTAAGCTAATATGCAACTAGGATAATGCGGTAAAGGTGTTTTGGGGTTTTGTATGTGAATGCAATGAAGTAAATATGTTTTTGTATTTTCAGAATTAATTACTACTGAAAACAAAAGTGTGAATAAAAGTGTTGGAAAGGTGTTTCTTATGATTAAAACTGGACCTGGGTTCATGGGTTCACTTGTCTACTCTCTCATAAAGTTGTGGTGGCATTAAGCGCAAGATAGATGACCAAAACATTGGCATGATTATTATTATGTTACCTTGATAATATGCATATGGGCATCACATCCTAATTTAAAAAAGATGCAACACATCTTACTTATACTCCACTAGATAGGAATACACTTCAAGCAATCTAGTATTAAGAATTAACAGAGTATAGCCTTAGGTACTTTGACATGATGTTGAATATCAAATATGTTACCACTTGGACATATTACAACAGAACTATGCCTATGAATGTCTCTCGGGATTATCAGCAGTCACTAAGAAATTATAACATATGCATTCTTTTTTATCCCTAGTGAGGTAACCGTGGAAAGGTAAAACACCATAGCAGATCATGAATACTGTCACTATCCAATCACTACTACCTAGTTACGACTCCATCTAATACACACCATCCCCCTCTCGTGCTCTCACATACATGTTGGACCAAAACAAGTAATAAAGAACGGGGTAATAATATGCATCTACTCATACATCAATAACATAATAACATATCATATCTCATTGATCATCCGATAAAATAAAGATCTATCGCATAGGAATTACATAATATGCACCATAATCATCTTGGGCAGCTCATATGGCATCTAAACAACATAAGAGAGAGAGATAGAACAAGCTACTACCACAAACCCATAGTCCATAGGTGGACTACTTCCTGTTCATGGCGGTGATGATGCTGTTGATGTTGGAGAGGGTGGAGAAGTGTCCGGGGGCGACTTCGGCAGCATTTCCCCCTCCAATCTTCACTGGAACAGGCTCTGTTTATGTGTTTCATGTTTCTTAGCCACCTCTATTCGGGAACTCCGAGGGGGTCTTTATATAGATGTTTTTAGGTCAAGCTGGGCTTCAGGAGATGAAGATGGATGACATCGGAGGTCCGAGGGTCAAACGGACCTGCGTGGCATGGCCTGGGCCTTGGCCCGGGCCACCTAGTCTCGTTTGAGCCTCCTGGCCTCCCTCGTTGACTTCTTGTGCTCCAGAAGGTTCTCGTGATAAAATATTCACGCTCGAAAAATCCCACGTCAATTTGAGTTCGGGAAGGTTCGTGAAACAAAAAAATACACAAAACAGGGTTTTCCTGTTTTGCAGAGTTATAACCAAAATAAGGGGGGTCAATGGAAAATGCCCATAAATCATTAGAAATCATGATTATAACAACTAAAATAACATTATAATATGTAGGAATATGCATCAATAAACTACAAAGTTTATGCATGTATTTTGCATGCGTCACCAGGTTTGTGTTCGGGTACTCGAGCTTGAGTAGGCTAGAGTTGTTTTGCCCAAGCACATAATTGGTCCTGATCCGTCAAGAGTACAAGGCACTGTAAGCCATCATCCCGATGACAACAGAACATCTAAAAATACGTGAGATAATGATTCGATGTACTTCCAGGTCAGTGGCTTCTCCTCACATGACTGTCGACTACGACTACATGATACAAGGCCTCTGACTCTAAGTTTGTACTCGACTATGACTCGAATAGACACTCGGGGGATACTGTCGTGGGTATAACCCGTGAGGTACATACTATTGGTATACCAGGTGCAGCCCAACGGGAGGCACGCATGATGTTTCTCAGGTTACGAAGCCCAACAAGAGATTGGCGGCTGCGAAGCCCCTGAAACCCAGCACGACGACTCAACAAGGTGGTATGCACATCATACTAACTTTTTTTTGTGATCAGACATCATACTGACTTGGAATACAAGAAAGAAAACTCTAGATTAACACTTGTAAACCCTAGCCTAGTTGCACATACAAAGCCAGGCAGGGGTACCCCTTGAGGGAATGCACAAACAGACAGAAATCACTCCACCTGCGATGAATCCCTGTAAACAAAACTATGATCATATAAAAGATTTCTAGCAGTATGTAATGATCCTCAACCAAGGAGACGTGAACCTGGGTACATTGTATGCTAATCTTGTTCCCAGATTTTTCTACGTGGCCTTGCTCCACCTCTCATAAGATACCCCATGTAGCATCTCCCATGACAAAAACCACGACAAGCGTGCTGGAAATACACTGGAACAAAGCATTTGCTTACTCATAAACATATTGGAAGTTGTCGTTGCCAACAATATCATGCTTAACTAACATTTCAGCCCATTTAGTTCAAACTCTTTAAAACTCAAGCTATAGTCAATCACGTCATTAAAATCCTCCCTCAAATCTTCTTTGTTTGCTATGTGGGAGAGAATTGACCACACATTGGGCCTTTCCATTGCTTGTATATTTATACAAGAATTACAATCCTAATCATAAATGAGAGATCACAATAATAAGGACTCTCCACGATTTAGAGGATCAGGGAGTTATGTCACTGATGGTGCGATGTTAAGGCACCCAGTTGGGAACCCCAAGAGGAAGGTATGAGGAGCACAGCTGATGGTGCCATGTTAAGGCACCCAGTTGGGAACCCCAAGAAGAAGGTATGAGGAGCACAGCAGCAAGTTTCCCTCAGTTTGTGAAACCAAGGTTTATCGAACCAGTAGGAGAAATCCAAACTTTAGAAGGTGATGCTTGCTAGCTTCGTGACACTCCAGACAATGGCGCCAGACAATGCTGGTGCGTCTTCACCTAGCAGCAACGTGAAACCTGCACACAACACAACCGAGAACTTTGCTCCCAACTTCGATGAGGTAGTCAATCTCACCGGTTTGCTATGAACAAAGGATTGAGCATATCGAGTGGTAAAAAGGATAATAGTATGCAAGTAAAGTAAACAGAGTGAATAATAGTAAAATAGTAAAATGAAGTAAAGGAAATTGGACCGGGGTCCACAGTTCACTAGTGGTGTCTCTCCGTAAGATAAATAATAACATGCTGGGTAAACAAATTACAGTTGGGCAATTGATAGAGTAAAGATAACGTACATATGTCATGAGGATCACTATGAGATTCACTCTGGGCATTACAACAAAATACATAGACCGCCATCCAACTGCACATATGACTAAAAATCCACTCGCGGGGAGTCATCCGAGAACCCCTTGAGTATTAAGTTGTGAACAACAGATAATTGCATTAAGCAAGGTGCGTAATGTAAACAAAGCAAATGTCCTTGGACACAAGAATGTTGTTTTCTCCCTAGTGGCAACAGCACATCTACAACCTTAGAGGTTTCTGTCACTCCCCCAGATTACTAGAGGCATGAACCCAACTATCGAGCATAAATACTCCCTCTTGGAGTTACTAGCATCTACTCGGCCAAGATAGCTACTAGCAACGGAAAGCATGCAAGATCATAAACAACATAGAGATAACATAAGATATATAATTTAGCACATCAACTTAACATAGTATCAATACTCATCGGATCCCAACAAACAGAACATGTATGATTGCATAAAGGTGATCTTGATCATGTAGGGCAGCTCACAAGATCTAAACATGAAGCACATGGTGGAGGAGACAACAATCTAGCTACTGCTATGGACCCGTAGTCCAAGGTAGACTACTCACACATCACTCCGGAGGCGACCATTGTGGTGGAGAAGGCCTCTGGCAGGGATTCCCCTCTCCGGCAGGGTGCCGGGAAGAGCTCCTGGATCCTCCGATCTCGCGACGACGACAGCGGCGGCTTGCAGTATGTTTCGTGAAAAATAGATCCGTCCCTTAGGTTTTTCCTGTCGAGGGGAACTTATAGGCTAAAGGGCATCGCCAGGAGGAGGTCCAGGGCGGCTCACCCCCTGGTGGCGCGGGGCAGGGGTAGGCCACGCCACCCTAGGGTGTGGCCGGCTCCTGGCCCCCCTCCGTCTCATCTTCGGTCTTCGCGAAGCTTCGGTAAAAATAGAAGGTTGGGCTTTTGTTTCGTTCAATTTCGAGAATATTTCCTGTGTAGCTTTTCTGAAACACAAAAATAGCAAAAACAGGGAACTAGCACTGTGGCATCTTGTTAATAGGTTAGTTCCGGAAAATGCATAAAAACGCCACGAAGTGTAACAAAACACAAAGCAAATGGTGTATAAACAAGCATGGAGCATCAAAAATTATAGATACGTTTGAGTCGTATCAGTCACATAATGTGACATATCTCTGGCAATCATGGCACATAATGTGACATATCTCTAACACTCTCCCGCAGTCACAACAGGAGGATTACGGACATTGAGACTAGACCGAAAATACAAAAATAGTGGTGATGGAAGACCCTTCATCAAGATGTCCGCGAACTATCAAGTCGAAGGAACATGCAGCACGCGAACCGGACCCATGGCAACACGATCGCAAATGAAGTGTAGATCGAGCTTGATGTGCTTGGTGCGCTGGTGCTGGACGGGGTTCGTTGACATGTAGACGATGCTAACATTGTCACAGAACACAACCATAGCTGGAGGAGATGGTCCATGAAGCTCGTGGAGGAGTTGGCGAATCCAACCATCCTTGGCAACAGCGTTAGCCACAGCATGGTACTCAGCCTCAGCGCTAGAACAAGAGACCGTGTGTTGCCGCTTCGAAGACCATGAGACAAGGTTGTCACCGAAGTAGACGCAGAAACTCGATGTGGAACATCGAGTGTCGGGCTGCCGGCCCAGTCGACGTCGATGTAGGTGACCATAGAATCCGGTGAAGACGAATGAAGCCAAAGTCCATGAGATAGCATGCTCTTGACGTAGGCAAGATACGCTTAATAGCCGCCAAGTGTTGCTCGCGCGGATCGTTCATGTGAAGACACACCTGCTGAATGGCGTAGGCGACGTCAGGGCGCGTGAAGGTGAGGTACTGGAGAGTCTCGGCAAGACTCTAGTACTCAGTCGGGTCAGCCACGGGAGGGCCGGTGGAGGCAGAGAGCTTTGGTGATGTTTCAGCCGGTGTCATGGCAGACTTGCAGGCAGTCATGCTGATGTTGTCCAGAATCTCTGCCGCGTATTAGGCCTATGAGAGGTGCATGCCGAAGGATTCGCGGGTGACCGCGATGCCGAAGAAGTAGTGGAGGCTGCCCATGTCCGTCATGGCGAACTTGGAGCGGAGGGAGGCGGTGATCCGGTCGAGAAGCCAAGTCGAGGATGCGGTGAGGATGATGTCGTTGACGTACAGCAAGATGAAAGCCGTACCCTCCGCGCACTAAAGAACGAACAGGGACATGTCGGAGCATGAGCATGTGAAGCCGATCAAGGTGATGAAGGTCGCGAAGCGCTGGTACCACGCGTGAGGAGCCTTCTTGAGATCGTATAGAGAATGGTTCAGCTGACAGACGTGCTCGGGGTGAGTAGACTCGCTGAAGCCGGTGAGTTGGCAACTATAGACAACCTCGGCGAGCTTGTCATGGAGCAAGGCATTCTTGACATCGAGCTGGCGAGTCTCCCATTTAAGGGAGAGCGTGATGGAGAGGATGAAACAGACCTTGGCCGGTTTGACAACCGGACTGAACGTCTCGTCGAAGTCAACGCCTTGCTCCTGAGAGAAACCACGAAGTACCCAGCGTGCTTTGTAGCGGTCGAGAGAGCCATCGGGCTTTAGCTTGTGGCCAAAGACCCACTTGCTGGAGACGATGTTGGTGTTCTGAGGAGGAGGCACGAGATGCCAAGTGTCATTGCCGAGGAGAGCACGATACTCCTCGGTCATAGCCTCGAGCCAGTTGGGATGCTTGAGCACCACACGTGCGGAGGAGGGAACCGGCGAGTACCTATTGATAGAAGCATGCAGGTTAAGCCGCTCACAGGGAGGGACATGTATGCCGGAGGTGTTGCGTGTGCAATACACAGGAGGAGGCGCCGGAGATGGCGCATTGATGGCGCGGTGATGATGGTGCCAGAAATCTTGTTGGCTTGTAATAAGTGACCGGCCAGTTGGAAAACCCCAAGAGAAGGTTTTGATGAATATAGTAGCAAGTTTTCCCTCAGTTAAGAAACCAAGGTTTAATCGTTCTTGGAGAGGAGAGACAAACGACTGAAGGTGATGCTTGCTAGTTTGCGACAGCTTCGGACAATTTATATATGGCGCCTCGTCCAAGCTTTGCTTGCTAGCTGCAACGCGGAACCTGCATACACACAACCAAGTACTTTGTTCCCAACTTGCGATGAGGTTGTCAATCTCACCGGTTTGCTTGAAACAAAGGTTATGAGCGTATTGAGTGGAAAACAATAGAGTATGCGAGTAAAGTAAACAGTGCGAGTAAAGTAAACAGGTGATAACAATAAGATGGAAATAGGACCGGGGTCCACAGTTCACTAGTGGTGTCTCTCCATAAGATAAATAACACATGCTGGGTAAACAAATTACAGTTGGGCAATTGATAGAATAAAGATAAACGTGATATGTCAAGAAGATCACTATGAGATTTACTCTGGGCATTACAACAAAATACATAGACCGCCATCCAACTGCATCTATGACTAATAATCCACTTGTGGCGAATCAATCCGAGAACTCCACAAGTATTAAGTTGCGAACAACAGATAATTGCATTAAGCAAAGTGTGTAATGTAAACAAAGCATATGCCCTTGAGCATATGAATGTTGTTTTCTCCCTAATAGCAACAGCACATCTACAACCTTAGAGGTTTCTGTCACTCCCCCAGGTTAAATAGAGGTATGAACCCACTATCGAGCATAAATACCCCCTCTTGGAGTCACTAGCAACTACTCGGCCAAGATAGCTACTAACAATGGAGAGCATGCAAGATCATAAACAACATAGAGATAACAAAAGATAATATTCAGTACAGCAACTCAATCATAAACACCAATATTCATCGGATCCCAACAAACCAAACATGTAGAATTACATAACGGTGATCTCAATCATGTAGGGCAGCTCATGAGATCTAAACATGAAGCACATGGTGGAGAAGACAACCATCTAGCTACTGCTATGGACCCATAGTCCAAGGTAGACTACTCACTCATCGCTCCGGAGGCAAGCATGGCGATGAAGAAGGCCTTCGGTGGTGATTCCCCTCTCTGGCAGGGTGCCGGGAAGAGCTTCTGGACCCTCCCGATCTTCGGGTCGACGGCGGCGGCGGATCGTGATGTGTTCTAGAAAAGTGATCGGGTACTTAGGTTTTTTCCGTCGGGGGGTCTTTATAGGCGAAGGGGCGATGTCAGAGGAGGGACCAGGCGCCCTCACGCCAGGGTGGCGCGGCCCAGGCCCTGGCCACGCCAGCCCTGCATGTGGGCCCCTGGTGGCCGCCCTCCTACTCCCCTTCAGATCTCTGGAAGCTTCCGGGTAAAATAAGACTTTAGGAACTTGTTTCGTCCAATTCCGAGAATATTTCCTGTGTATCACTTCTGAAACACAAAAACAGCAGAAAACAGGGAACTGGCACTGTGGCAACTCGTTAATAGGTTAGTTCTAGAAAATGCATAAAAGTGCCACGAAGTGTAACGAAACATTAGGCAAATGGTGTAAAAACAAGCATGGAGCATCAAAAATTATAGATACGTTGGAGACATATCAAGCATCCCCAAGCCTAACTCCCGCTCGTCCTCGAGTAGGTAAGTGATAACAAAAGAATAATTTTTGAGGTGACATGCACCTACACAATCTTGATCATATATGTAAGCATTTGTGAGCTAGGATCATAAGAACTTAAAACATGGGCATGAAGATATAATCTTGACAATAAGAACTTAGCAACCATGTTGTAAACATGCAAATGAACACAAACAAAAGATCATGAAAATGAAACAATGAAAGTCAAACGTGTGTTCAAATCATAAGGAAAAACATACAAATGGTTTTCAGCTTGTCCTTCAAAGAGAGCAAAACATAAATGCATAGGACACCTTCAAGTTTAAGAGGGCGACTAGATACAAATAATTTAAGAACAAGTGAAACCAACAATATGAATCAATCAATAAAAACTTTGGGACAATGCACATTATACTAAGAATGACAACTATGCTCTCTTATGGTGCATAAAGATAGAAGGTGGTGACTCAACATAAAAGTAGAAGAAAGGCCCTTTGCAGAGGGATGCAGTGATTGCAAGTTTTATAACCTTCAAAAATTATGGTACTTACCGGCTTTGAGCTCTCATTGCCCCCATCATAAGCATCTTGAATGGTTAAAGTTAATGCGAGAACAATTATGATGCATATGCTTGACAAATCATAAGTTGAAAACCTCGTGCCCCGTGAATACGAGTACCCAAACCTCATGCTACTTTACTTAGAGTCCCCAGCAAGGCTCTTGTCATTGTAAGTATATGCATATCATTGAGAACTACCAATGGGGTACCTCCGTGCCCGATGACATGGAACAAGCCCACACCAAAATGACAGGACAAGTAGACAATGAACACCTCGACATCTCTTTTATTTGCCATTTGTTTAGCTTTTTATTGTGAGATGCGTCGTCGAATGTTCACCATGGGTATGCTGCAAATTTCCACCATGAATTATGCATGGCTTAGATTGGCGGCCCGGCATTTCCCTAACACATATACAAACTCCATGATCCCCACAAGATTCCCAATTCATTTCACACCGCGGGCATCCATAAACAAAAGATCACGATATCAACTCAAATAAGAAGTGCAATGTTGAAAGCTTGCCCATGACTGCATGGCTGGGCTAGTCTCCAACTTACAACTTGCAAGCATAACAACTCAACATAAGAGACCACAATGTCAAATTGTTAAGAACAGGAAAAAGTAAAGTGTGCCTTCCGGTTCGTGAGAGCTTTACTGACCGAATTTCGCATAACACTGGTAAGAGTTTAATTTGAAGAGAAAATAAAAGCAAGTCAAATTTACTTGGAATAGCAAATTGCTAGTAGGTATGTATGGTGGGCACTTTGGAAAACTTTGGCTTTTAGGAGTTGGATGAACGAGTAGAGCTCATACTCAGTACAAGGCGAGGGCTAGCAAAAGACTGGGAGCGACCAACTAAGAGAGCAATAATGGCCATAATCATGCAAAGCAACAAAGCGACATTAAAAGAAGCATAAGATGGCATCAAAAGTCAAAAACTAAATGATCATGAAGGCTATTGGCAACTTTGTAAGAGTCTAACATGTGTGAGCATGCGCCAAGTCAACCCAAATAAAGCATCAAGGAGAAAACCAAAATAATGCTTCCATACAATAAAAACAACGCATGATTTTTTCAAAGGCTCATTAAGCAATCTCAGTTATTTGAGACAAGTCATGCTACAGCAAAACCACTAAGCATACTATCAAAAAGACATCAAGCATGACATGAAAAAGCCTAAGCCGCAGTCTACACAAGCTCCTTCTTGTACCACTATTTTGCACAAAGCTTTTTCTCTTTTCCAACACCATTTGAAATTTTTATAGACACCTCTTTTGATGAAAACCAATAATGATCAGAGGCAAAAATACACCTTGATGAAAAGATATGACAAGGTCTGAACACAAATCAAGGCGAAAATGAAAACCAAAAGCAGTAGCAGAAAAAGAAGAACACTCGATGAACGATAAGAGTGAAAACGGAGTGTTCTTGGCAAATGAAAAGCAAGGCAACTTCTCCAAAAGAAATTTGTTGGGGTCCAACCATTTATTGCAGCAAACAAACAAACTAAACCAACTAAGAAAACTAAAACAACTGACACTCCAAGAAAAACACATAGTGCATGAAGCAATAAAAATATAGTGTTTTGAAAGGTGACCTGATTTTTGCCGATGAAGAAGGGGTGCCTCGGGGGCATCCCCAAGCTTTGACGCTTGTACTTCTTGGATATTTATTGGGTTTATGCATGGGCATCCCCAAGCTTGAGCTTTTGTCCATTCTTCAACTCATCTCATCATTCTCCAATCCCTACACTTGAAAACTTCCTTCATACAAAACTAAACACAATTCTATTAGCAACATTAGTGCAAGCATAACATATAATCAACCTCTTTTTTGCTTCAGGTTTCAACTCAAAACCACCACATATATAGCAAATACTACTGTAGCAACTTCTCCAAGAGTTCCATGATCAAAAGAACTCAAAAGAAAGCGATAAAGCGGCAAACACAAATATTGGCAGAAATCTGTCAAAACTGAACAGCTGACAAAGGTCGAAATTTTGAGGGGTTTTCTGTTGCTCAAATAAAAAAAGTGTTCAACTAACGAAAGTTTGGATATAACCTGGGGCATATGCACAAGAAATCGCAGGTCCAAAAGATATACAGAGAATTTATACGAATTTTTACGGTGCAGCACCGAAAACAGTTTCAGGACAACAACATCCCCAAATCTTTACCTCACTCGAATTAGAGGCTTCTCTTGGCACAAAAACGAAATAAACAAGATAAGGAGCGGTCATTACAGTAGTAATGACTTCCAAGACTCAAATAAAAGAAAAAGTACTGAAACTAAAACATTGGGTTATCTCCCAAGAGTGCTTTTCTTTAACGCCTTTGAGCTAGGCGCAGAAAATTGCGAATCAAGTGACATCAAGTGATGAAGCATCAAGCTCATAATTTGCTCTAAGAATAGAGTCAAAAAGTAATTTATTTCTTTTCCTAGGGAAGTGTTCCATACCTTTCTTTAGTGGGAATTGATATTTGATAGTGCCTTCCCTCATATCAATGATGGCACCTACAGTGCGAAGAAAGGGTCTTCCCAAAATAATAGGACATGAAGCATGGCATTCAACGTCCATAACAAGAAAATCAACGGGAACAAGGTTATTGTTAACCACAATAAGAACATCATTAATCCTTCCCAAAGGTTTCTTCTTAGCAACATCAGCAATAGGAACATCAAAATAACATTTTTCAAGCGGTGGTAAATCAAGCATGTCATAAATCTTTCTAGGCATGATAGAAGTACTAGCACCTAGATCACATAAAGCATGGCAATCATAACCATTAACATGCATATCAATGATGGGTTCCCAACCATCTTCTAACTTCTTGGGAACAGAGGCTTTTTGCTTCAACTTTTCATCCCTAATTTTCATGAGAGCATTGGTAATATGCTTAGTAAAAGCAATATTTAAAGAACTAGCATTGGGATTTAAAGCAAGCTTTTGCAAGAACAAAATAACTTCAGATATATTGCAGCCATCAACATCAAAATCATTAAAAGAAGTAGAGCTATCATCTCCTACACTCCGAAAAATTTCAGCACTCTTTTGAGAAAAAGTTTTGGCAGTTTTAGGCTTTTTAACACAAGGAGTGGGAGTTTTCTCTACACCAATCAAAGTAAGAGGATTGCTAGCATTAGGAGCATCATCATTAGAGGTAGTAATGGTACATACCTTCATCTCTCTAGCCATCTCATCTTCTCTTTCCCACCTGGCATGCAATTCCGCTAACAATCTAATATTTTCATCAATTCCAACTTGAATAGCATTAGCGGTAGCAAAAACATTGTTCTCTTTCACATCATTAGGCAACACTTTTAATTTCAGAAGTTCAACATCATGAGCAAGGCTATCAACTTTAGAAGCAAGAATATCAATTTTTCCTAACTTTTCTTCAACAGACTTGTTAAAAGCAGTTTGCTTACCGATGAAGTCCTTGAGCATTACCTCAAGCTCGGAGGGCGCGGCCCTAGTATTGTTGTAGGAATTATCATAAGAGTTACCATAACCATTACCATTGGTAGAAGGATACGGCCTATAATTGTTACTAGCAAAATTGTTCCTATAAGCATTGTTGTTAAAATTATTGTTTCTAATGAAATTCACATCCACATGCTCTTCTTGAGCAACCAAAGAGGCTAAAGGAACATTATTAGGATCAACATGAGTCCTATCATTAGCAAGCATAGCCATAATGGTATCAATCTTATCATTCAAGGAAGAGGTTTCCTCAACAGAATTTACCTTCTTACCTTGTGGAGCTCTCTCGGTGTGCCATTCGGAATAATTTACCATCATGTTGTCGAGTAGCTTTGTTGCGGCGCCCAAGGTAAGGGACATAAAAGTGCCTCCAGCAGCTGAATCGAGTAGGTTCCTCGAAGAAAAATTCAGTCCTGCATAAAAAGTTTGGACAATCATCCAAGTAGTCAGTCCATGAGTGGGGCAATTCTTTATCATAGATTTCATTCTTTCCCAAGCTTGAGCAACATGTTCATTATCAAACTGAGTAAACTTCATAATATTGCTACGCAAGGATATAATCTTAGCAGGAGGATAGTATCTACCAATAAAAGCATCCTTACACTTAGCCCATAAATCAATACTATTCTTAGTCAAAGACAGCAACCAATCTTTAGCTTTTCCTCTCAAAGAAAAAGGAAACAACTTGAGCTTAATAATATCACTTTCTATATCCTTATATTTCTGCATCTCACATAGCTCAACAAAATTGTTGAGATGAGCTGCAACATCTTCAGTACTTGCACCAGAGAATTGCTCTTTCATAACAAGGTTCAACAAAGCAGGCTTAATCTCATAAAAGTTTGCAGCAGGAGCAGGTGGTGCAATAGGAGTGCAGATAAAATCACTATTATTTGTGCTAGTGAAGTCACACAACTTGGTATTTTCAGGATTGGCCATTTCAGCAAAACGAAAGTAAACAAGTAAAAACAACTACCAAGGATTCTAATTTTTTTGGGTTTTTGATATAAAACGATGTAGGTAAAATAAATAAAGTAAAGCAAAACAGTAAAACAAAGTAAAGGATGTGCGTGCGAAAACTCCCCTCGCAGAAGTCTTCTACTTCCTTCCCGGCAACGGCGCCAGAAAACTTGTTGATGGCGCGGTGATGATGGTGCCAGAAATCTTGTTGGCTTGTAATAAGTGACCGGCCAGTTGGAAAACCCCAAGAGAAGGTTTTGATAAATATAGTAGCAAGTTTTCCCTCGGTTAAGAAATCAAGGTTTAATCGTTCTTGGAGAGGAGAGACAAACGACTGAAGGTGATGCTTGCTAGTTTGCGACAGCTTCGGACAATTTATATATGGCGCCTTGTCCAAGCTTTGCTTGCTAGCTGCAACGCGGAACCTGCACACACACAACCAAGTACTTTGTTCCCAACTTGCGATGAGGTTGTCAATCTCACCAGTTTGCTTGAAACAACGGTTATGAGCATATCGAGTAGAAAACAATAGAGTATGCGAGTAAAGTAAACAGTGCGAGTAAAGTAAATAGGTGATAACAATAAGATGGAAATAGGACCGGGGTCCACAGTTCACTAGTGGTGTCTCTCCATAAGATAAATAACACATGCTGGGTAAACAAATTACAGTTGGGCAATTGATAGAATAAAGATAAACGTGATATGTCAAGAAGATCACTATGAGATTTACTCTGGGCATTACAACAAAATACATAGACCGCCATCCAACTGCATCTATGACTAATAATCCAATTGTGGCGAATCAATCCGAGAACTCCACAAGTATTAAGTTGCGAACAACAGATAATTGCATTAAGCAAAGTGTGTAATGTAAACAAAGCATATGCCCTTGAGCATATGAATGTTGTTTTCTCTCTAATAGCAACAACACATCTACAACATTAGAGGTTTCTGTCACTCCCCCAGGTTAAATAGAGGCATGAACCCACTATTGAGCATAAATACCCCCTCTTGGATTCACTAGCAACTACTCGGCCAAGATAGCTACTAACAACGAAGAGCATGCAAGATCATAAACAACATAGAGATAACAAAAGATAATATTCAGTACAGCAACTCAATCATAAACACCAATATTCATCGGATCCCAACAAACCAAACATGTAGAATTACATAACGGTGATCTCAATCATGTAGGGCAGCTCATGAGATCTAAACATGAAGCACATGGTGGAGAAGACAACCATCTAGCTACTGCTATGGACCCATAGTCCAAGGTAGACTACTCACTCATCGCTCCGGAGGCAAGCATGGCGATGAAGAAGACCTCCGGTGGCGATTCCCCTCTCCGGCAGGGTGCCGGGAAGAGCTTCTGGACCCTCCCGATCTTCGGGTCGACGGCGGCGGCGGATCGCGATGTGTTCTGGAAAAGTGATCGGGTACTTAGGTTTTTTTCATCGGGGGGTCTTTATAGGCGAAGGGGCGATGTCAGAGGAGGGACCAGGCGCCCTCACGCCAGGGTGGCGCGGCCCAGGCCCTGGCCGCGCCAGCCCTGCGTGTGGGGCCCTGGTGGCCCTCCTCCTACTCTCCTTTGGATCTCTGGAAGCTTCCGGGTAAAATAAGACTTCAGGAACTTGTTTCGTCCAATTCCGAGAATATTTCCTGTGTATCACTTCTGAAACACAAAAACAACAGAAAACAGGGAACTGGCACTGTGGCAACTCGTTAATAGGTTAGTTCCGGAAAATGCATAAAAGTGCCACGAAGTGTAACGAAACATTAGGCAAATGGTGTAAAAACAAGCATGGAGCATCAAAAATTATAGATACGTTGGAGACGTATCACGCATGCATCGATGAAGGCGGCGGGGAAGGCTCCGATGAAGTCGGCGAAGGGGCACGTGGTGCAGGTGCAGCCGAGGGGACGACGATAGGAGGGACGTCATCAAGGAACTCATAAGTGGCCGCGAAGGTAGGGTGCGGCGAGGCAAAAGGAAAAGTGGATTCATCAAAAATAACATGGTGAGAACTGAGGACACGATGAATAGCAAGATCCATGCATCGATATCCCTTATGATGAGGAGAATAACCAAGAAAAATGCAAGCACTAGACCATGGTGCAAGTTTGTGGGACATAGTGGAGGCGGTATTGGGATAGTAAAGATAACCAAAAACGCGAAGAGACGAGTAGTCGGGATGCATGTTATGAAGGGCAAAATATGGAGAGGAGTGCTAATAGTTTTGGTGGGTAGACGATTAAGAATGTGAGTGGCGTGATGAAGAGCTTCGACCCAAAATCGAGGCGGTGAACTAGCCTAGAATAAGAGAGGACGAACGATGTCATTGACTATACATATAATACGCTAAGATTTACCATTTTGTTGAGAGGTGTATGGGCACGATAAGCGAATGTGTATGTCATGCGTGGTGGCGAGGGAGTGGAGTTTGGCATTGTCGATCAAACTCATGACCATTGTCATAGTGTATGGACGCAAATGGCAAATTAAACTGTATATGAGCGAATGCGCGAAAAGAGGCGAGCACGGCGTATGCATCAGATTTTTGGCGAAGAGGAATGGTCCATAAAAAATGAGTGAATCATCAAGAATGACTAAGAAATATTTAAAGCCACAAGTACTCAAGACCGGAGATGTCCAAAGATCATAGTGAATTAACTCAAAAGGATGAGTAGTTTTAGTCGTGGAAGAAGAAAATGGCAAACGTACATGGCGTCCAAGTTGACATGCATGACAAAGAGTACTTTAAGGGATTTGTTTATTAGAAGGTAAAGAAATATGCTGCGAAAGACGATGATTGGCGTCGTGACTAGGGTGACCGAGGCAACAAAGCCAAATATCGTGAGGGATGGCGGTTGTGGTGAGAGCATGGGACGCCGGGTGCTGGAAAGGATAAATCTCCCCCATACTACTGCATCGAAGAAGCTCACGTCGGGAAAGAAGGTCCCTCACAGAGAAACCAAAAGGGTCAAAATCTACGGGGCAATTATTATCAGTAGTGAACTGACAGACGGAGACAAGATTTTTAATAATGCAAGGTGTAACGAGAATATCGCGAAGATGAAGAGGTTGGTTAGATAAAAAAGAAGGAAGAGAGGCATGACCGGAGGAGGAGACGGGAACGGAGGAGCCGTCTCCAACGGTGACATGACAATAAACACGGTGTGAAAAAAGAGAGTGAAGGATACCGGCGTCCTTGGAGAGGTGGGCGGTGGCGCCGCTGTCGAAGACCCACTCCGTGGGAGTGAGGGAGCCCATATTGGCGCCGATGTCGGTGGCGCAGCATAGAAGGCGGTACTGTACGTAGCAACACCTTGCGGGGCTATGTAAGTGACCACATCGTAGGGGGGCGGCATGGCCAGCGTGGGTAGGAGCCGTGTTGGGGGCGGCGTAGCCGGCATGGGGAAGAGCCGCGTAGAGGGCTGCACCAGGAGGAGCGTCGTACGAAGACGTGCCATAGGGGGTGGCATGGCCGGCATGGGTAGGAGCCGCGGTGGGTGCAGCATAGCCGGCGTGGGGAAGATCCGCGTAGGGGGGCGGCGCCAGGAGGAGCGCCATACGAAGACGCGCCATAGGGGATGGCATGGCCAGCATGGGTAGAAGCCATGGTGGGGGTGGCGTAGCCGGCATGGGGAAGAGCCGCGGTGGGGGCGGTGCCAGGAGAAGCATCGTACAAAGATGCGCCGTATGGGATAGCGTGGCCGGCGTGAGGAAGAGTCGTGTAGAGGATGGAGCCGGGCAGAGCGTCGCACAAAGACGTGGTGTAGGGCGCGGCGTGGTCGAGGAAGAAGGATGACTACATAGGAAGAGTAGCCATGGTGGGCAGGAGAGAGGAGAGGGAGGGGTTGGGCGATGGTGGCCGGTTGGGGTTGGAGAGAAGTCGACGGCGGCAATGGTAGAGAGAGGGAGGAGCAGAAGCTGTGTAGGATTGTTTAGGCTGATACCACGTGAGAGAATTGACCACACATTGGGCCTTTCCATTGCTTGTCTATTTATACAAGAATTACAATCCCAATCATAAATGGGAGATCACAACAATAAGGACTCTCTACAATTTAGAGGATCACAGAGTTATGTCACATAATGTGACATATCTCTGGAAATCATGTCACATAATGTGACATATCTCTAACACTATGCGGTGACCCAGCATACCACTGCATGTGTAGTATGCAAGTCATTGACATAACACCAATGAAACACCGTCTCACTAGTATTACATCCATCAGAGTGGTACAACAGAAACATCGCAGGTCCACGATATGTCTATAGGATTTCAATTTTCAACATACAGAAGATCTTCAGAACCTCCTCAACAGGTAGAAGTTTAGTCCTAGCGACTACAAACGAGAAAGAATACAAGGAAGACTAATCTAAACTACAGCTAATGCAGTTGGCTTACTATTTAACTACATAATTACTCTAACTACTTAGGTTCTAGGATTAAGAAACTGGTTCCCTTCTACTCCTATTCTAGTTTTCCACCAAGCTTCACATAATTGTCGACTCCGCTGATAATCCTAACGTTGATAGAATGGTTCATCTTTAACTTTAATGTCTTGAGGTTGCCTCCTTGAGTTGTCTTCAATCTAAGCAAGGGTTATGCTACTCGGTGATGGCGCCAGAAAAAGAGCTGTGGCGTTTAGTTGACGTGGGAGCAGTAAGTCCTTGTGCGTGGTGATGACCAGCCCGTTGGGAACCCCAAGAGGAAGGTATGATGAGTGTAGCGGCTAGTTTTCCCTTAGTTAAGATACCAAGGTATGTTGATCTTGGAGAGGAGAGACGGTGACGACTGAAGGTGATGCGGACTGGCTTAGTAACACTTCAACAAGGGCGCCGTTAACGATACTTGTTGACTCGTCTTCGGCCAGCAGCAACGCGGAACCTGCACACATACAAACAAATACTTTGTTCCCAACTTACGATGAGGTTGTCAATCTCACCGGTTTGCTTGAAACAAAGGTTATGAGTGTATCGAGTGGAAAACAGTAGTAATATGCGAGTAAAGTAAACAGTGCGGGAAAAGTAAACAGGTGATTGCAATATGATTAAAATAGGACCGGGGTCCATAGTTCACTAGTGGTGTCTCTCCATAGATAGAATAACATGCTGGGTAAACAAATTACAGTTGGGCAATTGATAGAATAAAGATAACGTGATATGTCAAGAAGATCACTATGAGATTTACTCTGGGCATTACAACAAAATACATAGACCGCCATCCAACTGCATCTATGACTAATAATCCACTCCCGGGGATATCATCCGAACACCCTAGAAGTATTAAGTTGCGAACAACAGATAATTGCATTAAGCAAAGCGTGTAATGTAAACAAAGCATATGCCCTTGAGCATATGAATGTTGTTTTCTCCCTAGTAGCAACAGCACATCTACCACCTTAGAGGTTTCTGTCACTCCCCCAGGTGAAATAGAGACATGAACCCACTATCGAGCATAAATACCCCCTCTTGGAGTCACTAGCAACTACTCGGCCAAGATAGCTACTAACAACGGAGAGCATGCAAGATCATAAACAACATAGAGATAACAAAAGATATAATTCAGTACGGCAACTTAATCATAAACACCAATATTCATCGGATCCCAACAAACCAACATCATAGAATTACATAACGGTGATCTCAATCATGTAGGGCAGCTCATGAGATCTAAACATGAAGCACATGGTGGAGAAGACAACCATCTAGCTACTGCTATGGACCCATAGTCCAAGGTAGACTACTCACTCATCGCTCTGGAGGCAAGCATGGCAATGAAGAAGACCTCCGGTGGCGATTCCCCTCTCCGGCAGGGTGCCGGGAAGAGCTTCTGGACCCTCCCGATCTTCGGGTCGACGGCGGCGGCGGATCGCGATGTATTCTGGAAAACTGATCGGGCCTTAGGTTTTTCTCGTCAGGGGGTATATATAGGCGAAGGGGCGATGTCAGAGGAGGGACCACGCCCCCTCACATGGGGCTGGCGCGGCCAGGGGGGTGGCCGCGCCGCCCCTGTGTCTGGGTCCCACGTGGCCCCCCTCCGTCAGCTCTTCGGATGTCTGGAAGCTTCCCCGTGATATAAGACTTCAGGAACTTGTTTCGTCCAATTCCGAGAATATTTCCTGTGTATCACTTCTGAAACACAAAAACAGCAGAAAACAGGAAACTGGCACTGTGGCACTTGTTAATAGGTTAGTTCCGGAAAATGCATAAAAATGCCACTAAGTGTAACGAAACAATATACAAATGGTGTAAAAACAAGCATGGAGCATCAAAAATTATAGATACGTTTGAGACGTATCAAGCATCCCCAAGCTTAACTCCTGCTCGTCCTCGAGTAGGTAAGTGATAACAAAAGAATAATTTTTGAGGTGACATGCACCTACACAATCTTGATCATATATGTAAGCATTGGTGAGCTGGGATCAATAGAACTTAAAACATGGGCATGAAAGATATAATCATGACAATAAGAACTTAGCAACCATGTTGTAAACATGTAAATGAACACAAACAAAAGATCATGATAATGGAACCATGAAAGTCAAACGTGTGTTCAAATCATAAGGAAAAACATACAAATGGTTTTCAGCTTGTCCTTCAAAGAGAGCAAAACATAAATGCATAGGACACCTCAAAGTTTAAGAGGGCGACTAGATACAAATAATTTAAGAACAAGTGAAACCAACAATATGAATCAATCAATGAACTTTGGGACAATGCATATCACACTAAGAATGACAACTATGCTCTCTTAATGGTGCATAAAGAAAGAAAGTGGTGACTCAACATAAAAGTAAAAGAAAGGCCCTTCGCAGAGGGAAGCAGTGATTGCACATGTGCTAGAGCTTTTCATTTGTAAAACAGAGAGATAAAACTTGATTTTGAGAGGTGGTTGTCTTTGTCAACGACTGGCAATGGGGTTCTTACTATCTTCCATACAAAAATGAAGCAAGTTTTTGAGAGAGAGATTGGCACTCTTGTGCTCTTTTTATAAAACTTGGCACTCCTCCCCACCTTTTCCTTTCACATACCATGGCTAACCGATTCCATCGGGTGCCCACCAACATTCACATTCTTTGGAGGAGTGCCTTTTTTCTTTCTTTTTTCCCTTTTTTTTCTTTTTGGAATAAGCAATATGGAAGATAGCAAATCCGACCACTACGTCCCCATGAGCTGAAAACAGTGTCACAAAACAAGAAGTATTTTGAAGGTTTTGAAAGGTAGCACATGGAAATTTTACTTTGGAATGGCTTACAAATACCATGTATAGGAATTTATAGTGGACACAATGGCAAACTTGGCTTTTACGAGTTGGATGCACGAGTAGAGCTCATACTCAGTACAAGGCGAGGGCTAGCAAAAGACTGGGAGCGACCAACTAAGAGAGCAATAATGGCCATAATCATGCAAAGCGACAAAGCGACATTAAAAGAAGCATAAGATGGCTTCAAAAGTCAAAAACTAAATGATCATGAAGGCTAATGGCGACTTTGTATGAGTCTAACATGTGTGAGCATGCGCCAAGTCAACCCAAATAAAGCATCAAGGAGAAAACCAAAATAATGCTTCCATACAATAAAAACAACGCATGATTTTTTCAAAGGCTCATTAAGCAATCTCAGTTATTTGAGACAAGTCATGCTACAGCAAAACCACTAAGCATACTATCAAAAAGACATCAAGCATGACATGAAAAAGCCTAAGCCGCAGTCTACACAAGCTCCTTCTTGTACCACTATTTTGCACAAAGCTTTTTCTCTTTTCCAACACCATTTGAAATTTTATAAACACCTCTTTTGATGAAAACCAATAAAGATCAGAGGCAAAAATACACCTTGATGAAAAGATATGTCAAGATCTGAACGCATATCAAGGCGAAAATGAAAACCAAAAGCAGTAGCAGAAAAAGTAGAATGCTCGATTTTTAATAAGAGTGAAAACTAGAGCATTCTTTGCAAATGAAAACGAGTACATCTCCTCCAAAGGAAATTTGTTGGGGTCCAACCATTTATTGCAGCAAACAAACAAACTAAACCAACTAAGAAAACTAAAACAACTGACGCTCCAAGAAAAACACATAGTGCATGAAGCAATAAAAATATAGTGTCTTGAAAGGTGACCTGATTTTTGCCGATGAAGAAGGGGTGCCTCGGGGGCATCCCCAAGCTTTGACGCTTGTACTTCTTGGATATTTCTTGGGGTGATGCATGGACATCCCCAAGCTTGAGCTTTTGTCCATTCTTCAACTCATCTCATCATTCTCCAATCCCTACACTTGAAAACTTCCTTCATACAAAACTAAACACAATTCTATTAGCAACATTAGTGTAAGCATAAAATATATTCAACCCTCTTTTAGCTTCAGGTTTCAACGCAAAACCACCACATATAAAGTATATACTACTGTAGCAACTTCCCAAAAAGTTCCATGATAAAAAAGAACTCAAAAGAAAGCGATAAAGTGGCAAAAACAAATATTGGCAGAAATCTGTCAAAACTGAACAGCTGACAAAGGACGAATTTTTGAGGGATTTTCTGTTGCTCAAATCAAAAAGTGTTCAACTAAGAAAAGTTTGTATATAACCTGGGGCATATGCACAAGAAATCGCAGGTCCAAAAGATAAACAGAGAATTTATACGAATTTTTACGGTGCAGCACCGAAAACAGTTTCAGGACAGCAATAACCCCAAATCTTTACCTCGCTCAAATTAGAGGCTTCTCTTGGTACAAAAACGAAATAAACAAGATAAGGAGCGGTCATTACAGTAGTAATGACTTCCAAGACTCAAATAAAAGAAAAAGTACTGAAAAGAAAACATTGGGTTATCTCCCAAGAGTGCTTTTCTTTAACGCCTTTGAGCTAGGCGCGGAAAATTGCGAATCAAGTAATATCAATAGATGAAGTGCTAGTTACCTCAGTAGGCTCTTTGAAGGTTCCCGAAGATGATTCAACCTGCAAGTCACCCTTAGTGGAACTAAGAGTCTTACCAATCTTAAGAACATGTTGAGATTTAAGCGCAGAAACCTTGGGAACATACATAAATTTTTGCTCTTTTCCAACAAACACTTTCTCCTTCTTAAATTTAAGAGAAGAGAAGATTAAACTAAGAGTTTCCATAGACTCCTCTAGTTTACCAATCCTTAAGTTTTGATTATCATGAGTAGTGCTAGCCTCTAAAATAGTAATTCTCTTATCCATATTTTCTATTAGTTCACTAACGCGGCTAGCATTTTCTAGGATACTTGGCAAACTTTTTTCTAAGGAGCTGAGCTTTTCCACCACCTCTTCCAAGGTGGTCTCAGTTTTGGCAACATGAATAGGTGGTACTCCCACTAAACTTTCAATTATAGTGCATGCTTCTCCCGCGGGAGTACCCAGAAAATTACCTCCTGTAAGAGTATCAAGAACATACCTATTCCATCTAGATATACCAACATAAAAATTTCTAAGGAGGATCGTGGTGGAGTACTTTTTGGTACACCTATGATGAGCATTGTTAATACGGTACCAAGCATCTTTTAAACTTTCTCCCCCTTGTTGCTTGAAACTACGAACTTCTACTTTAGGATTACTCATTTTAACAAAACTAAAAGCAGATAAGTAAAAACAACTACCAAGGATTCTAATTTTTTTGGGTTTTTGATAAAAAGCAATGCAGGTAAAAATAAATAAAGTAAAGCAAAACAATAACAAAGTAAAGGATGTGTGTGCGAAAAACTCCCCTCGCAGAAGTCTTCTCTTCCTCCCCGGCAACGGCGCCAGAAAAGAAGCTGCTACTCGGTGATGGCGCCAGAAAAAGAGCTGTGGCGTTTAGTTGACGTGGGAGCAGTAAGTCCTTGTGCGTGGTGATGACCAGCCCGTTGGGAACCCCAAGAGGAAGGTATGATAAGTGTAGCGGCTAGTTTTCCCTCAGTTAAGATACCAAGGTATGTCGATCTTGGAGAGGAGAGACGGTGATGACTGAAGGTGATGCGGACTGGCTTAGTAACACTTCAACAAGGGCGCCGTTAACGATACTTGTTGACTCATCTTCGGCCAGCAGCAATGCGGAACCTGCACACACACAAACAAATACTTTGTTCCCAACTTACGATGAGCTTGTCAATCTCACCGGTTTGCTTGAAACAAAGGTTATGAGTGTATCGAGTGGAAAACAGTAGTAATATGCGAGTAAAGTAAACAGTGCGGGAAAAGTAAACAGGTGATTGCAATATGATTAAAATAGGACCGGGGTCCATAGTTCACTAGTGGTGTCTCTCCATAGATAGAATAACATGCTGGGTAAACAAATTACAGTTGGGCAATTGATAGAATAAAGATAACGTGATATGTCAAGAAGATCACTATGAGATTTACTCTGGGCATTACAACAAAATACATAGACCGCCATCCAACTGCATCTATGACTAATAATCCACTCCCGGGGATATCATCCGAACACCCTAGAAGTATTAAGTTGCGAACAACAGATAATTGCATTAAGCAAAGTGTGTAATGTAAACAAAGCATATGCCCTTGAGCATATGAATGTTGTTTTCTCCCTAGTAGCAATAGCACATCTACCACCTTAGAGGTTTCTGTCACTCCCCCAGGTGAAATAGAGACATGAACCCACTATCGAGCATAAATACCCCCTCTTGGAGTCACTAGCAACTACTCGGCCAAGATAGCTACTAACAACGGAGAGCATGCAAGATCATAAACAACATAGAGATAACAAAAGATATAATTCAGTAGAGCAACTTAATCATAAACACCAATATTCATCGGATCCCAACAAACCAACATCATAGAATTACATAACGGTGATCTCAATCATGTAGGGCAGCTCATGAGATCTAAACATGAAGCACATGGTGGAGAAGACAACCATCTAGCTACTGCTATGGACCCATATTCCAAGGTAGACTACTCACTCATCGCTCCGAAGGCAAGCATGGCGATGAAGAAGACCTCCGGTGGCGATTCCCCTCTCCGGCAGGGTGCCGGGAAGAGCTTCTGGACCCTCCCGATCTTCGGGTCGACGGCGGCGGCGGATCGCGATGTATTCTGGAAAACTGATCGGGCCTTAGGTTTTTCTCGTCAGGGGGTATATATAGGCGAAGGGGCGATGTCAGAGGAGGGACCACGCCCCCTCACACGGGGCTGGCGCGGCCAGGGGGGTGGCCGCGCCGCCCCTGTGTCTGGGGCCCACGTGGCCCCCCTCCGTCAGCTCTTCGGATGTCTGGAAGCTTCCCCGTGATATAAGACTTCGGGAACTTGTTTCGTCCAATTCCGAGAATATTTCCTGTGTATCACTTCTGAAACACAAAAACAGCAGAAAACAGGAAACTGGCACTGTGGCACTTGTTAATAGGTTAGTTCCGGAAAATGCATAAAAATGCCACTAAGTGTAACGAAACAATATACAAATGGTGTAAAAACAAGCATGGAGCATCAAAAATTATAGATACGTTTGAGACGTATCAGGTTACAAGGGAGTGGTGTGAGTAACGATCGTTACCCAGCAAGTTCATATAGAGTATAAGGTGTTTGATGCACTATCTACAGCCTTAGACCCAAGACTCGTCGGCAATGCAAGTTTTTGTAAACATTTCTTTAGGAGGTTGCTTTTATTCAGAAAACTATGCCCGACAGCCAACACAGGGTACTAGTGCCTTGAGAGCACCTTTCCTGCAGCGTTCGTAGCTCCTTCCTGAAACAAGGGGTAGTATGTCACATCCTTTTACACTCTGCAGAGGTGCGTCATTCCAAAAGAGATCAAAGCCTTGTTGCAAAACTGAGTCGCGAGCCTCGTCCACACTTCCTTGGTGTGGGGCCCAGTCATTGATCCAAGCCATTCGTCATCCTTCTTCGCACAACGCATGCCCACCCCAACTCTGCCAAGAGGGTCGAACCCCAATATTCACCCCTCACGATGAAGTACCCAAGGGCCTCTTGCAGACCATCCTAGACAGCAGTGGCCGTGCGCACTAAGGGGTCCCACCCATGTGCAAGTAGTCCGCCAGAGATACTGCGTACGGTAGCTGAGTGCCCGTTGATATGCGAACGGTAGAAGAGACAGATGACTTTCCCGTCCCATTCCAAGTCTCTTGGACAACGCGGTTTTTACAGCGCAAGAATAACTGCGGCATTGGTTGTTAAGTCCTAGGGTTCACTTTCCCATGCAAATGGAACCTCCACCACAACAATCATACCATAGTTCCATTTGCCAGCCATCCTAGGTTACCACCACTCGGGTCGATAACCAGCTAGTCATATTAATTATGAAAAGAGAACCTTTTGCTTTTAGATGCAGTAGTAATACCACGGGTATATATTTGCAAGTAATTTGATAAAAATAATCAAGAGGCATGAGCAAGAGTGAACTTGCCTTTATGACTGCAAGATTATGCAAGTCAAGGTCTTTGATACGTAAGAAATCCAAATTCTGAAATAGCACCATCATCTGGTAAAGATGATGTTAAAAGAACTGCAACATGATATGCATAATATATGCTATGCATCGCTCTATGCATAACCTAACCCTGATGATTTAGAATTGGTGAGTTATAGTGATTTCTTTAGAATGTGTAGCACTTTTAGATTTTACTAATTAAGGTTCCTTGGTTAATATGGAAATGTCTTATAAGTTAAAGAAAAAAATTTGAAACATGAGCTACTTGTTTTAGGGTTTATCATAGTTATTTATTACTACAAATAAGTAATTATTAAAGGTGAAGATATGAAAAGAACAATTTTTAGTTTGCTTCTAAGACTTATAATTGTGGTCATGCAAGGTTTATAAGTAGAGTGCAATAACAATGTAGCAATACATGGTTATTATTTAGTTGGTGGCAATCTTATCACACAAAGAGCAAATATTGACTTTAAGACTTAAGGAAATGGTTTAATGATTACTTTCTATGTATCTAGAAAGAACAACTTTTGAAGCACACACTACTTAATGGATAAGTACTTAAGTTCATATAGTTGTTATGTTTTCTTACTATAAATCCTAAAATGTCTAGTAAGACATAGCTACCTCTACTAGTACCTTTTAGGATTTAAATCTTATCTTTAAGTGAATATAAAATTGCATTAAGAATCTCACATGATAAAATATAACTTTAAATAAAGTAGTTGCTGGATGAATGAACTTTGGAGAGTAACTTCATAATATAATTATATTTTTACTTATTATTTTTCTTCTTTTTACTATTTTTAAGAAAAAAATAGTGAATTATTTGTTATGGTTTAAGTTTGGATAATTTTAAGTTAAAGAACCAATGTTCCATTAACAAGGTACAAAATATATTATGGTCCTTGGAATTAATTAATTCTTAACTAACAGTTTCTTGTTATCAAATAAATTATATTTGTTGGTTTTATTTTATTTTACCATTACTTGATTTTCTTAAAAACAAATTGGGACAATGTGACTGGTTGGGCTGGACCCAACTAGGCCAGCCGGACCTAATTCGAGTCAAGACCCCGGCCCAACCATCCCCACTCTCACTCTCGTTCCTCACCACCTCTCGTTCCCCTCCTGGCCTCTAGCGCGATGTGGCCGCCGCCACTCTGCTCCGGCCGGTCACCGACCGGCTCCGGCACTACCGTACACTGGCGGGACTCCGCCTGATCCTCCTCCCTCGACTCCCTGCTTGCGACCCTCGGTATAACCCCACACACACGCTCCGCATGAAACCCTAGCCGTGGCTCGGCTCGTCGATGCGGACGCAGTGGACGCTAGTCCCGGCTTCCTCTAACACCTCCTCCTGTCGGTGTGGACTCTCCATGTTCTTCTTCGTCAACACCATGTCGCCTCGATGCTTCTCTATACACCCGCACGGTCGTGGTTTGGTTAGTGTGACCCGACTGTCCCGGCGATGGTGTGGCTCTGGCTACTCCTCTTTGACGTCTACGACCTCAACTACTAGTCGTAGAACTCCTGGTCAACCCTGACCTCCTCTGTCACCTACTGGTACTCAACCGCCTCCTCAATCTTGACACCGGCGGGATGGCAATAGTGGCTGCAACCCTGGCGCCGCTCCCAGGTTTGCCACGGTTTGCTCCCAGACAATGGTGATGCATGGGTGGTACTGTAGTGCTGCTCGTAGTGCAGTGCTACTACAACTCTTACCTCGTCGCCTGTGGGACGGTGTTGCGGCGCAACCCCGACGTCGCCTTCTACCTTCAAGAAACTGTGAGTTGTTCTCCCCCTTCTATGGGAACTGTGAAGTGCAAAATGATCCAATGCTTGTACTAGTGATGCATTTAATATAACTATGATTGTATGGTATCCTCACTGTGATGTTACTTGTTGCTTGCTAAAATTCAGTTAAATTGCTTAACTGAACTTTATATTCAGTTATAATAGTTCAACTGCTACTGTTAATTGCTGGATGATCCCAGACCAGATAATACACCAGTATCATTGGATATAGATGAATGATTAGCTTGTTGGCTTGATGGTGAGCTTGTATGAATGATTTCTATGGCTCTGCGGTTGGATTTGAGATGATCATAGGTTTGAAAGTATGGCTAGTATTGATGAATTTAATTGATTCTTCACCAAAGATATGAACTAAATTCTCACTCAGTGATGATTTTAATTTGACTAATCTAGATGACATATCTAGCTCATTTGATGCTTTTGGAATGGCTACTGCTAACCTACAAACTATTGTGGAGCCTCTCTGTGAGTGTGCACAATAGTTCTAGGTATTTGAGATGGATTCCATGATCTGGTTCTTGTGGTGACTTCGGTTGTTGTTGTGTGCAAAAATAAACGTTGGCTAAGCAATATACTGATAAGAACAGAGGTTTACTAGTTTGCTTGATCTTGCCAGTGATGCAAAGGCTGAGGCTTTTATTTCAAAGATAGGAACAGATGCTTAAACTTGGGTTTTCAACTCCCTATGATGAGCTTGTGGAGCATCTCTCTGCAGTACCGAGGGAAATCCCTCATTCTATCCTCCTAGATGAATTCCAGTTGAAGGGTATTTGGTGTGAGGTTTATTCTTGGTGAACTTTGGTCCACGAAAACAATTATGCAACATCTAAGAACAACCACTGCTTGATCTAGCTTGTTTGGGTAGCAGATCCCTACCTGCTGCTCCCTGTTTTGTTGTTAGTGGTGATCTGGTTGGTTGTTGTTGGAGATGATCAGATGAGCCTACTCTCCTAGTTTGATCAGGTCCTCTTGGTGCTTTCCCTGCTCCTCCTTGATTGGCAGATCCTGGTGTTCAGGCTTGATTCTTCTATGAGATCATCTTGGATTGGTAATGTTTTGCAGGTGCGTGAGATGGTTTCTGGGACTATTCTTAGTATCCAATTGGTTTTGTGTGTGGAACTCAGTGTGGAAATGGCTTTGCTTGATTAGTAGTAATGGTGCGCACTGCCCTCTTCATATACTTTATTCTGGCTCTATGGTGGCTTTGACACCTGCCTGATTGCATGTTGGGTGTAAGCAGTCTGCCTGCCAGCCTCTATCACTTTGGCCTATGATCTTAGCCAGGGTGATGTGGTTGAGGATAGGACTGATTTGCTTGATGATTAGCAACAGGGCTCCTTTACTTATTTATTTTAACTGCCATTTGGCAATTTGGCTTGTCTTCTATTTTCTTTTGTGCTTGCAGGTAATGAACAAGAGAAGAATCCCACATAGTTTAGTTTAGACCTTTTCTTTATTTATTTACTTAATTGTAATGATTATTTTTTGTTGTAATCCATTTTACTCATTTGTATCGAGAATATTGCAACAACAATGTAGTGTGTGTGGAAATCAATAAAGATGTTTTATCTAATTCAAATATATTTATTAGATTCAATTGCATAATCCTAATTCAAAATCCATGTTCAAAATTTTAGTTCGAATTTTATTCTCTTGTCCGAATATTTGAATTTAAATTTAACCCTTTCCATACTCAATGGATTAAAATATGTCATGTCGAAATCCATCGCACTTCGAGAGTTGTACTAATTTCCCCTCGAAGAGAGATTTTGATTCCCCTTATTTTTATTTTGCGCAAAAAAACTCGGATTTTATTATACATGAATGCAATGCACACATCTATGGCCTCTATTTTGTGACCTCTAATCCTAGAATATTACATTCTCTCCTCCTTAAACTAAACTTCGTCCCAAAGTTTTTGCTCTCGTACGTTGTGGGCTGAAGTTGTGGTTGACATCATCTATCTTTCAATTCCTTCTTCAACTAATTTTGAAATAGATGGTATCCCTTGTCCAGAGTTTATCTTGAATAATCCGTTGTCTAACTCTGAACAACAATCACTTGAATTCCATTCAACCTTATCTCTTCTTGGTCATTCTCTTGTATTATCCATGTTTTCAATACCTCCTATGTTTTATAGGGTCCTGCTAGTTGTTCGAGCAAGTTTTTCTTAGCTGGGTTCTTTGTTTTACCTACTAAGAATGGATTTGACACATTTTGTCGGTCCATTTCATGGTTTCCTATCCAACTCTATGGTTAACTTATGATATTGATCTTGATACCAGTTGTGGTTCATACCAGCTGTGGCCATGCTCAAAATCATCTAACCCCTTTGTCGTTCTCCCTAAGGCTACGACAAATCTTGGAAAAAAATTACCTTAGACACACCTCCACCAATCCTTCAACACCTTTGGCTTTCCTGAACTCTCTCCTTCTTGGGAAAATTGAGTACTCCACTTTCTCAGTTTAAAGTCTACTTGCTCCCTCGAGGTATGAACCTTGACTTCTAGTGTGATGGCCTTCCAAGACTAATATTTCCAACTCATTAATTGCTTACTCTTCCCCTTGATGGCGCGGTGTTGAATGGTGCCAGAAAACTTGCTGGCGTGTAATTGATGATGTAAATGACCGGCCAGTTGGGAACCCCAAGAGAAGGTGTGTTGAATATAGCAGCAAGTTTTCCCTCAGTTACGAAACCAAGGTATATCAATCCAGTAGGAAAAAGCCAAACTCCAGAAGGTGATGCCTGCTAGCCTAGTGACACTCCAACAAGGGCGCCGTTAACGATTACTTGTTAGCGTGTCTTCAACTAGTAGTAACGTGGAACCTGCACACAACACAACCAAGAACTTTGCTCCCAACTTACGATGAGGTTGTCAACCTCACCGGTTTGCTGTAAACAAAGGAATGAGCGTATCGAGTGGAAAGCAATAGTAGTATGCGAGTAAAGTAAACAGTGCGAGTAAAGTAAAACAGGTGATAGCAATGTAAAGGAAATTGGACCGAGGTCCACAGTTCACTAGTGGTGTCTCTCCATAAGATAAATAACACATGCTGGGTAAACAAATTACAGTTGGGAAATTGATAGAATAAAGATAACGTGCATATGTCAAGACGATCACTATGAGATTTACTCTGGGCATTACAACAAGATACATAGACCATCATCCAACTACATCTATGACTAATAATCCACCCACGGGGAATCATTCGAGGACCCCGTAAATATTAAGTTGCGAACAACAGATAATTGCATTAAGCAAAGTGTGTAATGTAAACAAAGCATATGTCCTTGGACATAAGAATATTGTTTTCTCCATAGTGGCAACAGCACATCTACAACCTTAGAGGTTTCTGTCACTCCCCCAGATTAAATAGAGGCATGAACCCAACTATTGAGCATAAATACCCCCTTTTGGAGTCACTAGTATCTACTTGGCCAAGATAGCTACTAACAACGGAGAGCATGCAAGATCATAAACAACATAGAGATAACATAAGATAATATTCAGCACATCAACTTAATCATAACACCAATATTCATCGGATCCCAACAAACACAGCATGTAGAATTACATAACGGTGATCTCGATCATGTAAGGCAGCTCACGAGATCTAAACATGAAGGACATGGTGGAGAAGACAACCATCTAGCTACTGCTATGGACCCATAGTCCAAGGTAGACTACTCACTCATCACGCCGGAGGCAAGCATGGCGATGAAGAAGACCTCTGGTGGTGATTCCCCTCTCCGGCAGGGTGCCGGGAAGAGCTTCTGGACCCTCCCGATCTCGGGTCGATGACGGCGGCGGATCGCAATGTGTTTCTAGAATATTGATCGGGTACTTAGGTTTTTCCCGTCGGGGGGTCTTTATAGGCGAAGGGGCAGCATCAGAAGTGGACCAGGGTGGTCTCACACATAGGGAGCGCGGCCAGGGGCTAGGCCGCGCCGCCCTATTGTGTGGCCAGCCCGTGGCTCGTCTCCGTCTCCTCTTCGGTCTTCTGGAAGCTTCGTTAAATAATAGGAGGTTCAGCTTTTGTTTCGTCCAATTCTGAGAATATTTCCTGTGTAACTTTTCTGAAACACAAAAACAGCAGAAAACAGGGAACTGGCAATGTGGCATCTTGTTAATAGGTTAGTTCCAGAAAATGCATAAAAATGCCACGAAGTGTAACAAAACACTAAGCAAATGGTGTAACAACAAGCATGGAGCATAAAAAATTATAGATACGTTTGAGACGTATCAAGCATCCCCAAGCTTAACTCCTGCTCATCCTCGAGTAGGTAAGTGATAACAAAGAAATAATTTTTTAGGTGACATGCACCTACACAATCTTGATCATCTATGTAAGCATTGTGTGCTGGGATCAAAAGAACTTAAAACATGGGCATGAAAGACATAATCTTGATAGAAGAAACTTAGCAACCATGTTATAACATGAAGAAGAACACAAATAAAAGATCATGAAAATGAAACAATGAAAGTCAAACGTGTGTTCAAATCATAAGGAAAACATAACAAATGGTTTTCAGCTTGTCCTTCATGGAATAGCAAAACATAAATGCATAGGACACCTTCAAGTTTAAGAGGGCGACTAGATACAAATAATTTAAGAACAAGTAAAACCAAAATCATGAGTCAATCAATGAAAACTTTGGGACAATGCACATTATACTAAGAATGACAACTATGCTCTCTTAGATGGTGCATAAAGGTAGAAGGTGGTGACTCAACATAAAAGTAAAAGAAAAGCCCTTCGCAGAGGGAAGCAGTGATTGCGAGTTTTATAAACCTTCAAAAATTATGGTACTTACTAGCTTTGAGCTCTAATTGCCCCCATAATAAGCATCTTGAATGGTTAGAGTTAATGCGAGTACAATTATGAAGCATATGCTTGACAAATCATAAGTTGAAAACCTCGTGTCCCGTGAAGTACGAATACCCAAACCTCATGCTACTCGACTTAGAGTCCCAAGCAAGCTCTTGTCATTGTAAATATATGTGTATCATCGAGAACCGCCAACGGGGTACCTCCTGCCCGTTGACATGGAACAAGCCCACATCAAAATGATAAGACAAACAGACAATAAATACCTCGACATCTCTTTTATTTACCATTGGTATAGCTTTTTATTTTGAGATGCGTCGTCGATTGTCCACTATGGGCATGCTGTAAATTTCCACCATGAATTATGCATGGCTTAGATTAGCGGCCCTGGTACTTCTCTAACACATATACAAACTCCATGATCCCGCAAGATTCCCAACTTGTTTCACATCGCGAGTATCCATAAACAAAAGATCACGATATCAACTCAAATAAGAAGTGCAATGTTGAAAGCTTACCCCATGACGGTATGATTTGGCTACTTTCCAACTTACAACTCGCAAGCATAACAACTCAACATAAGAGAGACACAATGTCAAAATTTTAAGAACGAGAAAAGTAAAGTGTGCCATCAGGTTCGTGAGAGCTTTACTGACCAATTTTCGCATAACACCAAAAAGAGTTTAATTTGAAGGATAGATAAAAGCAAGTCAAATGTACTTTGGAATAGCAAATTGCTAATAGGTATGTATGGTGGACACATTGGAACAACTTGGTTTTTAGGAGTTGGATGCACGAGTAGAGCTCATACTCAGTACAAAATGAGGGCTAGCAAAAGACTGGGAGCGACCAACTAAGAGAGCAATAACGGCCATAATCATGCAAAGCGACAAAGCAACATTAAAAGAAGCATAAGATGACATCAAAAATCAAAAACTAAATGATAATAGAGGCTTATGGCGACTTTGTATGAGTCTAACATGTGTGAGCATGCGCCAAGTCAACCCAAATAAAGCATCAAGGAGAAAACCAAAATAATGCTTCCAAATAATAAAAACAACGCATGATTTTTTCAAAGGCTCATTAAGAAATCTCAGTCATTTGAGACAAGTCATGCTATAGCAAAACCACTAAGCATACTATCAAAAAGACATCAAGAACAACATGCAAAATCCTAGGCCGCAGTCTACACAAGCTCCTTTTTGTACCACTTTTTGCATGAAACTTTTTCTCTTTTCCAACACCATTCGAACCTTTTTGAAACAACTCTTTTGATGAATACCAACATGGACCAGAGGTAAAAATACACCTTGATGTAAATATATAACAAGATCTGAACACAAATCAAGGCGAAAAACGAAAGCTAAACGCAGTAGCAGAAAAAGAGAACACTCGTTGAACGATAAGAGTGAAAAACGGAGTGTTCTTGGCAAATTAAAAGCAAGGCAACTTCTCCAAAAGAAATTTGTTGGGGTCCAACCATTTATTGCAGCAAACAAAAACTAAACTAAACTGAAAACTAAAGCAACTGACGCTCTAAGAAAAACGCATAGTGCATGAAGCAATAAAAATATAGTGTGTTGAAAGGTGACCTGATTTTTGCCGATGAAGAAGGGGTGCCTCGGGGGCATCCCCAAGCTTTGACGCTTGTACCTCTTGGATATTTCTTGGGGTTCATGGGCATCCCCAATCTTGAGCTTTTGTCCATTCTTCAACTCATCTCATCATTCTCTGATCCCTACACTTGAAAACTTCCTTCATACAAAACTCAACACAATTCTATTAGCAACATTAGTGTAAACATAATAATGAATCAATCCTTTTTGGTTCGGGTTTCAACTCAAAACCACCACATATAAAGTATATACTACTGTAGCAACTTCCCCAAAAGTTCCGTGATCAAAAGAACTCAAAAAGAAAGCGATCGAGAGGCAAACACAAATAGTGGCAGAAATCTGTCAAAACAGAACAGCTGACAAAGGTCGAATTTTTAGAGGGTTTTATGTTGCTCAAATCAAAAAGTGTTAAACTAATTAAAGTTTTGATATAACCTGGGGAATATGCAAAAGAAATCTCAGGTCTAAAAGATATTCTGAGAATTTTCACGAATTTTTACGGTGCAGCACCAAAATCTGTTTCAGGACAGCAACATCCCCAAATCTTACCACACTCAAATTAGAGGCTTCTCTTGGCACAAAAACGAAATAAAAATGATAAGGAGAGGTTATTACAGTAGTAATAACTTCCAAGACTCAAATAAAAGAAAAGGAACTGAAAGTAAAACATTGGGTTATCTCCTAAGAGTGCTTTTCTTTAACGCATTTGAGCTAGGCGCAGAAAGGTGGAAATCAAGTGATATCAAGTGATGACGCATCACGCTCATAATTTGCTCTAAGAATAGAGTCAAAAAGTAATTTCTTCCTCTTTCTAGGGAAGTGTTCCATACCTTTCTTGAGTGGGAACTGATATTTGATAGTGCCTTCCCTCATATCAATGATAGCACCTACAGTTCAAAGAAAGGGTCTTCCCAAAATAATAGGACATGAAGCATTGCGTTCAACATCCATAACAAGAAAATAAATGAGAACAAGGTTATTGTTAACCATAATAAGAACATCATTAATCCTTCCCAAAGGTCTCTTCTTAGCAACATCAGCAATAGGAACATCATAATAATACTTTTCAAGCGGTGGTAAATCAAGCATGTCATAAATTTTTCTAGGCATAATAGAAATACTAGCACCTAGATCACATAAAGCATGGCAATCAAAACCATTAACATGCATATCAATGATGGGTTCCCAACTATCTTCTAACTTCTTGGGAATAGAAGCTTTTTGCTTCAACTTTTCATTCCTAATTTTCATAAGAGCATTGGTAATATGCTTAGTAAAAGCAACATTTATAGAACTAGCATTGGGACTCAAAGCAAGCTTTTGCAAGAACAAAATAACTTCAGATATATTGCAGCCATCAACATCAAAATCATTAAAGGAAATAGAGCTATCATCTCCCACACTCCGAAAAATTTCAGCACTCTTTTGAGAAAAAGTTTTAGAAGTTTTGGGCTTTTTAGTACAAGGAGTGGAAGTTTTCTCTACACCAATCAAAGTAAGAGGATTGCTAGCATTTGGAACAACATCATTAGAGGTAGTAATGATACATACCTTCATCCTTCTAGCCATCTCATCTTCTCTTTCCCACCTGGCATGCAATTCTGCTAACATCCTAACATTTTCATCAATTCTAACTTGGATAGCATTAGCAGTGGCAAAAGTATTGTTCTCCTTCACATCATTAGGAAACACTTTTAATTTCAGAAGTTCAACATCATTAGCAAGGCTATCAACTTTAGAAGCAAGAATATCAATTTTTCCTAACTTTTCCTCAACAGACTTATTAAAAGCAGTTTGATTACCGATGATGTCCTTGAGCATGACTTCAAGCTCAGAGGGCGCAGCCCTAGTGTTGTTGGAGGAATTACCATAAGAGTTACCATAACCATTACCATTGGTAGAAGGATACGGCCTATAATTCTTACTAGCAAAATTGTTCCTATAAGCATTGTTGTTAAAATTATTATTTCTAATGAAGTTTACATCAACATGCTCTTCTTGAGCAACCAAAGAGGCCAATGAACATTATTAGGATCAACATGAGTTCTATCATTAGAAAGCATAAGCATTATAGCATCAATCTTATCACTCAAGGAAGAGGTTTCCTGAACAGAATTTACCTTCTTACCTTGTGGAGCTCTCTCGGTGTGCAATTCAGAATAATTTACCATCATATTGTCGAGAAGCTTTGTTGCGGCGCCTAAGGTAAGGGACATAAAAGAGCCTCCAGAAGCTGAATCCAATAGGTTCCTTGAAGAAAAATTCAGTCCTGCATAAAAAGTTTGGACAATCATCCAAGTAGTCAGTCCATGAGTGGAACAATTCTTTATCATAGATTTCATTCTTTCCCAAGCCTGAGCAACATGTTCATTATCAAACTGGCTAAACTTCATAATATTGCTACGCAAAGCTATAATCTTAGCAGGAGGATAGTATCTTCCAATAAAAGCATCCTTACACTTAGCCCATGAATTAATACTATTTTTAGGCAAAGACAGCAACCAATCCTTAGCTTTTCCTCTCATATAGCTCAACAAAATTGTTGAGATGAGCTGCAGCATCATCAGTACTAGCACCAGAAAATTGCTCTTTCATAACAAGGTTCAACAAAGCAGGCTTAATCTCATAAAATTTTGCAGTAGGAGCAGGTGGCGCAATAGGAGTGCAGATAAAATCACTATTATTAGTTCTAGTAAAATCACACAACTTGGTGTTTTCAGGAGTACCCATTCTAGCAAAGCTAAAAGCAGACAAGTAAAAAATAACAACTATAAGGAAACTAATTTTTTTGTGTTTTTGATAAAACGATGCAAGTAAAAATAAAGTAAAGCAAAACTTAAAACAAAGTAAAGGATGTGCGTGCGAAACTCCCCTTGCAGAAGTCTTCTTTTTCCCCGGCAACGGCGCCAGAAAACTTGCTGATGGCGCGGTGTTGAATGGTGCCAGAAAACTTGTTGGCGTGTAATTGATGATGTAAATGACCGGCCAGTTGGGAACCCCAAGAGAAGGTGTGATGAATATAGCAGCAAGTTTTCCCTCAGTTACGAACCCAAGGTATATCAATCTAGTAGGAAAAAGCCAAACTCCAGAAGGTGATACCTGCTAGCCTAGTGACACTCCAACAAGGGCGCGTTAATGATTACTTGTTAGTACATCTTCAACTAGTAGCAACGTGGAACCTGCACACAACACAACCAAGAACTTTGCTCCCAACTTACGATGAGGTTGTCAACCTCACCGGTTTGCTGTAAACAAAGGAATGAGCGTATCGAGTGGAAAGAAATAGTAGTATGTGAGTACAGTAAACAGTGTGAGTAAAGTAAAACAGGTGATAGCAATGTAAAGGAAATTGGACCGGGGTCCACAGTTCACTAGTGGTGTCTCTCCATAAGATAAATAACACATGCTGGGTAAACAAATTATAGTTAGGCAATTGATCGAATAAAGATAATGTGCATATGTCAAGAGGATCACTATGAGATTTACTCTGGGCATTACAACAAGATACATAGACCATCATCCAACTGCATCTATGACTAATAATCCACCCACGGGGAATCATCCGAGGACCCCGTGAATATTAAGTTGCAAACAATAGATAATTGCATTAAGCAAAGTGTGTAATGTAAACAAAGCATATGTCCTTGGACATAAGAATGTTATTTTCACCCTAGTGGCAACAACACATCTACAACCTTAGAGGTTTCTGTCACTCCCCTAGATTAAATAGAGGCATGAACCCAACTATCGAGCATAAATACCCCCTCTTGGAGTCACCAGTATCTACTTGGCCAAGATAGCTACTAACAACGGAGAGCATGCAAGATCATAAACACCATAGAGATAACATAAGATAATATTCAGCACATCAACTTAATTATAACACCAATATTCATCGAATCCCAACAAACATAACATGTAGAATTACATCACGGTGATCTCGATCATGTAAGGCAGCTCACGAGATCTAAACATGAAGCACATGGTGGAGAAGACAACCATCTAGCTACTGCTATGGACCCATAGTCCAACGTAGACTACTCACTCATCGCGCTGGAGGCAAGCATGGCGATGAAGAAGACCTCTGGTGGAGATTCCCCTCTCGGCAGGGTGCCGGGAAGAGCTTCTGGACCCTCCCGATCTCGGGTCGGCAACGGCGGTGGATCGCGATGTGTTTCTGGAAAATTGATCGGGTACTTAGGTTTTTCCCGTCGGGAGGTCTTTATAGGCGAAGGGGCAGCGTCAAAAGTGGACCAGGGTGGTCTCACACATAGGGGACGCGGCCAGGGGCTGGGCCGCGCCGCCCTGCTGTGTGGCCAGCCCATGGCTCGTGTCCGTCTCCTCTTCGGTCTTCTGGAAGCTTCGTTAAATAATAGGAGGTTCGGCTTTTGTTTTGTCCAATTCTGAGAATATTTCCTGTGTAACTTTTTTGAAACACAAAAATAGCAAAAAACAGGGAACTGGCACTATGGCATCTTATTAATAGGTTAGTTCCGGAAAATGCATAAAAATGCCAGGAAGTGTAACGAAACACTAAGCAAATGGTGTAAAAACAAGCATGGAGCATCAAAAATTATAGATACATTTGAGACGTATCACCCCTTAGACTTTCTTAATGGTTTCTCGAAGAAATCTGCGGTGTACCCACACAATTGTGGATATCTGGTACGAATTCTTCGACTACGTATTTAAGTAGGGTGTTCTCTTCCACTTTTGGATGTATGTACTTACCCGAAAGTTCTAAAGGTTAATGAGAATTGGGTTTTCTCATTGTTATCTATCCCAAATCATATGGTAGGATATATACAAAGCCACAGAAGAAATCCACGACAGGCAATTGTATAGGTTGCACAAAATAAAGACTAACAGGGCTATGAACAAACCAATGGCTTCAATGGATCATTATTAACATGAAAACCTCACAAGTCTTGGTCCATAGACAAAGACTACAACTCTAAGATAAGGAAAGGTATTGCTAATGTCTTAACCACCAGTCTACAATTCAAGATTATAGGACTAGGGATCAATGTTATATAGAAATGTTATGTGTCTTAGTCACGCTATCAACGAAGGTTACTGGGATTACCACTCCCAGACTGAATAAAGCAGCAGGCAATACCGGAATGGATCATCGGTACTACAACACCTCGATCAACCCGTGATGTACTAAGCATAACCAAGGCTGCATACCTTAAACTCAACTATGGTTACCTAATTAGTGGTTCTACTCAATAACCTAAGGTTATCTTTAGTGTTTTAAGAACTAGAGTATTACTAAATTCAAACTTTTCATCATTCTTCTTGCTCCAAACTTCTCCTAATCTAAATCACTACTTCAATAATGGTTGGAGAGTTGATTGTAGTTGATCCTTCCTTCGAAGTCTCCCTGAAGCTTCCTTCTTTTGGCTTCCTTTATCTAGTGATTCTTCATCTTTTGGCTAGATTGCCTTAGAAATTTGTCTTTCCCTTACACGAATGCCTTAACCCTCTAGAACTATAACATCAAGTAAGAAATCGATAATGCAACATGCATTTGCACATCAAAGTCAAACTTCATGCATAAATCTAGTCACACAATAAAATCCAAATTTGTGCATGCAACATACATCATCATAAGCCCATGAGATAGTAATGCAGTAAAACATCTCTAGATTTCAGGCTTAGATGTGTACCTTATAGCACCAAATAATATATGTTTATATCGTTATATTGCACGTAGTGGTGGACTACTACTCTTTATCTCACATATCTACTCCAATTGTCCAATTACAACCGAATAAATTTGAGCAAAGGGGTTTGGAAACCATTCTAATGGATTCATATTCCTTTGGACTACTACTTCTAGCTTCCCTTCTGTTCTATTGAATATTATCCTGACATGATCTCTCAAAACTTCTAACACTCCTATACATCGTACATACTTCACTAGACATGGTTCACACAACTCCATGACTTTTATAGGGCTTCTCTTTAATGCTCTGATGAATCTTCTCCGACTAAGGACTATGGTTCTAACATTCTTGGCCTAGTTACCATTATTTGGGACACTTCATTCACCATTCTACTAGAGCATCTTCCTCCTCGTCTTGAAATCGCTGGTTTACTATAAAGTTCTACTGCATCATGTAAAGATTCTTAGGTGAACACTACTAGGAAAACAGCTATAGATAGCACAGCTACCCGTAGCGCATTAAATATGTGGTGCACTGCGGGTATTTACCCGTAGCGCACCTATGCCCATGCGCTGCGGGTATATGACTTACTTACAGCGCACCACATATTTAGTGCGCTACGGGTAATTGTAGGCTTGGAGGGGGTGCCCTCTCCCAACTTACCCGTAGCGCATGTGTCTCACATGCGCTGTGGGTAGTAAAATTACCCGTAGCGCATGCAGACCCGTGCGCTATGGGTAAGTTGGGCGGGAACAAAATTCAATTTTTTTTGAAATTTTAGACTTACCCATAGCGCACCGCCCAGTGCGCTACGGGTATACATATATGGTGCACTCTGGGTAAGTTTCCTGCCAATTTTTTTGAATCGGCGGGAATTTTTTTTTAAGAAATTCGAATAGGCAAGATTTTTTTTTAACATTTTTTAATCAGCGGCAAAATTTCCAAAATTTGAAAATTTACCCGTAGCGCACCACATAGCCCATGCGCTACGGGTAAGTTTCCAGAAAATAAAAAAATGATAAAAGATTTGAAAAACATTCAAAATTTGAGATTTAGTTATGTTATGTGATCTAGTAAGTAGGAAAAATAATAAACATGAATTTTGATGTTTTTACAAAAAAAACTTTATGTCTCGGTAAAACAGCCATAACTTTTGCATACGAAGTCGGATTAAAAAGTTTTTTTATATGAAAAAGTATCTACACGAAAAGTTGCATCCAAATTCAAAAACCTACGGTTGTTTTGACAAATTTTAGAATCTCAAAATTTGAAAGAGAAAATAGCCGTTTCTCACTTTTATATTTTCATTTTTTTATTTTTTATTTATATTGGATTAAACTTTTAGATTATTTATATACACATATACGCACACATATAGCACACATGCAGACATATACACACATATACACACATACATATACACACGTATATGCACACATACACACACATATATACGCACACATGCACACATATACATACATATACGCACACATACACACACATATATGTATACATATATGCACACATACACACACACATATATATACACATATACATACAGATACACACACATACACACATTTACATACATATACATAATACATATACACACATATATATATATACATATATACACATGGGAAATAGTGGGATAGCCACCATGGTAGGTGTGTATATGCATCCAACCGTTGGATCTGGCACATGCAATACATTGGTCTCTGATTATAACACACCGGCCTCTAACGCCGTTACATAGAGAGCACAACATGCATCATTTTATTTTGGGATTTCTATTTTCGTGCCCTCGGGTCCTTAGTTGTGCTCAGTTTTCCCCAGCCGCTTAACTTTTCCTCAGTTTTCCCCTCGCTCTAGTTTGAAACCCCTCACAGACGCTCGGACGGGAGGGTTGCGGTCTGGTCAGAGGCCTTGACTGTTACCGGTGACGGCTAGGGAGCCACGGTGGTTGTGAATTGACCGATGCTTTTGAATGGTGCTGACGGGTAGGGTCAGAAGACACGTCGGAGCAGTCATCCATCTATCGCTGACGGGTGGGCCGTTTTATTTCCTGATTGTATACGCGGTGCTGCCAATGATAAATGGGGCCGCTCTATAGGGCTGCCGCAACCAATTACCAGTGGGGTCGTGTAATTTTCAGGAAAAGACATATATTGCCGCCCTGTGGGGCTGCCGCAGCCAATGACCAGTGGGGTCGTCAATTTATTTAGAGAAAATCATATATTGCCGCTCTGTGGGGCCTCCGCAGCCAATGACCGCTGGGGTCGTCTATTTATTTAGAGAAAATTATATAGAGCCGTTCTGTGGGGCCGCCTCAGCCAATGACCGCTGGGGTCGCCCTTAGTGAAAAGGCATATATCCCTGCTTTTAGTTAGAGAGAAATAACAAGTTCGCTAATTAATTTTTCTTAAGGTAGACCCAGCAGGTGACTATTTTCACAGCTTAATCTAAAGTGAATCTTATGCTAAACATGCTTGGAACCTAGTGTTGTGCATCTCATTAGTCATCGGAGAACCGCTGGCAGCTCGTCCCCACCCTCGGACGGAGCAGCCATCGCCGGCGCCTCGTCGCGCCGCCGGCTCTGTTCCCCGGCGGCGTCGGACGGACTGCGGCGCTGCACGTCAACCATGGCTCCAGCACTTATTTCGTCCGCACGCATTGTACCCACCGCAGGAAAGTCCACCGCAAGCAGATCCGCCGCCCACGACGACCGGGATTTGCTCCGCCGCAAGCAGATCCGCCGCCCACGACGACCTCCGCTTCCGCCTCCCCCGCCCCCTAATCGATTCGGTTCCCATAATTTATTGGAGTTTGCAGGTGCGAAATAGTCCTCAATGTCTGGTCGTAGCGGGTACACCGGCGAGGGTGGGGATTCGATCATGTCGTGGCCACGTTCTACTTCTCCTACCTCGTCGGAAGTGCAGGTATCTAGCTTCTGCTCTCTGTACTACCGTTGAATTTGAAGTGCCGCCATGGCCTGTTGGAGTGATTTCAGTTGTTCTTTTTTCCATTATTGTTACAGTTAGCCAGGCAAGCCGATGATCCATGGTACATTGCATACCAAGATGAATCAACCCAGTGCTGTAGCCAGAGGATGGATTTGGAGGAGAAGGTGGCCAATTTAGGTGATGAATTGGCCCATAAAAACCTGATGATATTCGAGCTGAAGCGTACTGTAGAGGAAGAAAAGAAGAATTCAGAGCTTATTCGCAAGGAAAAGTTGATACTTGAGACAGATCTTGCCGTATTTGATCAAGTGGTAGAAAATCTAGAACATGAACTTCAAGTGATGGGAGAGGCGAAAAGTAGATTCATCTGGGCAGTTTTATTAGGTGTCATCCCTGTCCTAGCAGTTATGTGGTTGTGGTAGATGATTTAGATAGTATAGAATTGTTATTTAGTAGATGGCTCTAACCACTGTATTTTGGTGTGGCTCTAACCACTGTATTTTGTCGTACAATTTCCTAGTTGTGCTAAGTAATGCGCGCGATAATTTTCATGCATGAACATCTTATAAAAGTGAAGGGATCCCAAAAGTGAAAGCATGTACCAGCCTCTCGGATCAAATACATATCAATCTTCCCAATCAAGTTGGGATAGAATTCAAATCATACATTCGGATGTACAGGGACACATCGAGAAAGTGGAGAAGTTTTTTTGAGACGGAGGTAGTAGTTCGAACAATTTTATCCCAAATTGAAATTGAAAAATACAAATTTATCATAATTTATCCTAATTTGCGGCGTCGAACACGGCCGCGCACCGATGGGCTAGAAGGGCCTAGACGACGGGCGGCTGAGGGGTGGTCATATGCGCCATCCGCAAACTCGGACATGGAGGAGGGATGGATCTGCAGCTTCGCAACCGCTCTTGGCACCGCCGCCGTCTAGGTGGCTGGATCTGCGCCATCCAAAAACTCGGACATGGAGGAGGGCTAGATCTGCGCCGTCGCAGCGATGTTGTGGATGATGGCTTCAATCGTCTTGTCATCGCTGACCACTGTCGACACGGCCGCCGTCTTGGTGTCCATCAGCAACAGATCTGAGGAGGGCAACGGAAGTGAGACATCGGCAGGCTCCGACATTGAAGGCTGGATCTGCGTCGTCGCAGCGATGTTGTAGGTCGCAGCAATGTTGTAGGTGATGGCTTCAAGACAATCGATGAGCACTGTCGACACGGCCGCCGTCTTGGTGTCCATCAGCAACAGATCTGAGGAGGGCAACGGAAGTGAGACATCGGCAGGCTCCAACATTGAAGGCTGGATCTGCATCGTCGCATCGATGTTGTAGGTTGCAGCGATGTTGTAGGCGATGGCTTCAATCGTCTTGGCATCGGTGAGCACTGTCGGCACGGCCACCGTCTTGGTGTTCTTCATCATCAACAGATCTGAGAAGATAAACGAAAGTGAGACAGAGAGAGATATTTCAACTATTTCTGAGGGTTAGATCCTCACCGGCACTCTTAGATCCACGCCACCGCACGGTTAGATCCGCGCCGCCGCACGCACGGTTAGATCCGCACCGCCACACACACGGTTAGATCCGTGCCGCCGCACACACGCACGCACGCTGCAGATCCGCGCCGCCGCGACCGCCAGAGTAAGAGAGGAAGATGCGACTGGAATATGCGACTGCCAGGGTTGGTAGGTATGTGCTTTGCAGATCTGCACCGCCGCAACCGCCAGGGTGGACAGGCCGTCCGATCATAAATGATCCAACGGTGCAAGCGTGCGTTGAGCTATCAACCAACCAAGATTTGGGTGACATACATCTCGACCAATCAGAGATCAGCCAGTGAGTACAAGGGAGGAAAACTGAGTAGAACTAAGAGGGGAAATGTGAGGAAATGTTTATCGGAAGGGCAAAACTGAGTAGGACTAAATAAAACAAGTGGACCCGGAGGGGGAAAACTGAGTAAAACTAAGTAAAACAGGGGCACCCAAATAATAAAGGGAGTAAGGGAAATTGAAGCTTTTGGCATAAAAATTGTTAGATTGTGTTATTTGAACAATATAGTACATTTTGGCCGACGTGATATTGTTTGCAATTCAAAGATACACAAGTGTGACAAATTTGGACTCATTTGGACAAAGTTTGTAAGCATTGTGGGCATTTGGGAGGTGTGTTGAGTAGAAAGCCCTGCATCTTCATAGCTAGTAGCTCATGGATTAGGAAGTGGTTTTGGAAAAGGGAAACTTCATATCTCTATATTTCCGTTTCCATCATTATTTCTCTAGGTTGTAGGTAACATAACAAGACTCCATGGGAAGGTTCCACCATGTTTTGAATTATTATGAATTAAAATAAACCCAAAACTATATTTTTTGAGTTTAGTCACTAAGAGGGGGAAAAGTGAGGAAACCTCAAGCGATGAACTATAGCTAGTAGCTCATGGACTAGGAACTTATTCAAGCAAATAACACATACATTATTGTGATTATTCAACATACAAACTTGGGAATGTCACACTAGTTCGAATTCAATACAAAGGGATCCCCAATACAAATTGTTCATACAAATTCAAATTAATTGTTCAAAATAAAATCTTTCTCTTGCTCCTGGTGTGACTCGCTGGGTCCACCACCTTACTCTGGGTAACCCTACCAGGGATATTACCGGTGTCTACCTTCCTTTTGCCATCTTTCTTTTTCTTGTTCTTCTTCTCTTCGGCTCTTTCTTCTAATGCATTTTCTTCAAATGCTTCAAGCAGCTCTCGATCCATTGCTTCAAAGGCCTCTCGATGCATCTGTTCCCTCTGCTCTTGATCCATCGGTTCAAGCAGCTCTCGATCCATCTGTTCCCTCTACTCTCATCAATTCAAGCAGCTCTTGATCCATCAGTTCAAGCAGCTCTCGATCCATCGGTTCAATCTGCTCTGGATCCATCGGTTCAAGCAGCTCATGATCCATTGCTTCAATCTCCTCATGATCCATTGCTTCAATCTCCTCATGTTGAATTGCTGCTTCATTCTCCTCTGCATTTGCTGCTCCCGCCTGATCTTCCATTCCAAAAGCTAGGTCAACTGGATTTTTACAAAGCCTAGCAATGTGTCTAGGGATTCCACAATGTTTGCACTTACGTCGTCGAATCGGTGCACCACCCTCTGCACTAGCTCTGATCCTATTCTTCCTCGGCCTACCTGCCGGTCTAGTCAAAACTGGAGAGTACAGTTTGAAGCCTGGATCGACTTTCATCCATTGGTCTTTTCCCAACAAGGTAGGAACATTCATAGCATATGCAGCCCTAAATTTGGCAACATAGAAATACTCTAACACATACTGATCAACTTCACCTTCTGCACCCGCTATAACACTCATGAAAAACAATGCGTGTATGCAGGGTATCCCACGGATCTGCCATCGCCTACAATGGCATGTCCTATCAACTAAACTCAGTGGATACCTCCACTGCCTATTTTTACTGTCAGTGTAGGTTACCTCAGCCTCCATTCCTTTTCTGATGCATTTCATCTTCAATTGTTTTGCCCTGGCATGCAAAGACTTAATCAAAGATGGGAGCATGAGATGGCCAACATATTTTGTGGCTGCAATTCTTTGACACAGATCGATCTTTATCATGATCATCTGCCTAATCTTATCAAATATTTGCCACAGCATAAGCCCTTTCAATGACTTGACCTTTGCATTGAAACTCTCCGCAAGGTTACTTATTACATAGTCTACCTTGCAAATTTCATTGAATTGTCTTCTTGACCACACCCTACCATGATGTTCATCCAAGTACTCCTTCACCCCAATTTTTTGTTTATACAACACTTCCAAATGAAACAGATGCTTCCTAATGCTGCATGTGTATGCAGCTGACCATAGGTTGTCAGTATAAAGTTTACCCTTGAATTTCTTTGTAAAATTCTGTACCAAGTGTCGCATACATTCCCTATGCTCCACTCCAGGGAATACTGCTTCTACTGCACTCTCCAAACCTTTGCAAGCGTCTGTGTGGATAGTAAGTCCTGGTGGATGACCTATAAGGTCGCGCAAATTCTGCAGAAACCAAGTCCAACTTTCCTCTGACTCAACCTCCAAAACTCCATAAGCAACAGGGAACATCCAATTGTGTCCATCAATTGCAGTAGCAGCAACTAGCTGTCCTTTAAACCTGCCATGAAGAGCTATTGCATCCACGGCCAAATAAGGCCTGCAACCGTCCAGAAAGCCTTTCCAGCAAGCTTTGAAACAAACAAAAGCCCTTCTAAAATATTCCTTCTGCATCATCCTACCGCTTTTCAATTTGTAGGGAACTGTATGCTTGTCTATCGCTACAACACTGCCTGGACTAACCATCTCCACTTCAGCTTTGAAAGTGTAAAGCAACTGAAAGCTTTCATTCCATAGACCATTGATCCTGTCAAGAGCCATTTCCTTTGCATAGAACATCCTCATGTAAGGTATGTTTATATTAAACTTATCAGATATCAATTTTATGAGTGATGTTGGACCAAGTGTTGGAGTTTCTCTCAGCCAATCTATGATTGCATCTGCCAACCACCTAGTCTTCGCTAGCTTTGATTTCTCCTCTGGCGCTCCCGCTCGAGGTGGACAAGTATGGTCGATCGAGTTCTTCTTTATCTGAAACATAATTATAAGGGATGTCAGTAACAGTTAACAAATTTTATACCGTGATCTAAAATACACAACTGGTTGGCGTAGTACCTAAACCACGGTGCTTCTGAGTATTGTGGATGCATGCAGCCTCCACCTACACCTCTTGTATGGGCACTTAACTGTGAACCTACCTGGCTCACTTTTAATAACCTCATAATCATTCTTGGTGAGAATGCAATATGTAGTAATTGCATTACGGTAGTCCATCATCGTTTGAAATACGGTGCCTTCTGCAAGCTGAGGATCCTCCCTGTTCTACTCAATTGTTGGCAAGTCATCATCTTCGTAATCGGCTAAAACAAGGCTGTCATTGTTCTCATCCTTCTCTTCATCATCAGTGTCATCAAATCTGGCACCTTGTGCAATATCTTCCATGTATTGATCCTCCATTGCCTGCTTACTGCATCGATCTACCAATTCAGGAAACATCAACTCATCCTCATCATCTTGAGGAGACGGATCCTCAATCTCTGCATCGTCCTCCACATCGACCGCAGGAACAATCTGGCTACCACTAGCACTGGGGACAGATGGTGCTGCTGTGGACCTACAAGGAGCGGGGCGGCGCACACGATTAGCAGAGGCAGCAACACTAGAGAGACATGATGCCCAACCACCTGATGATGCCCCAACACCAGATGATGCCTGGACCCTGTCCACATGGATTCGAATTTTACCGACACTGCAAGAATCATTTAAAGCAAAAAGAATTCCCAGATCGTCGTCGGAAATTAGTGGAACAAATCTTCCCTCCGTGCTGTTGAAATATTGGAAAGCAACTGAATCGCCAGCGCCCCAGGGGTACCGAGCGCAGATGTTATCTTTTAAATCCCTCAACGAGATGGTTGTTGCAACCACCGCTGGGATGTAAAATCCGCTCACATTGCGTTCAGAATCACGCAAAAAGCTAGTATCCAGCCTAACCACCAGCCGAAAAGCCAGCGCTGGATCAATCCTATTCGAAAAGTAACACAGTTAGTTGAGCAACAATGATTCGCGCTCAAAAACGGCGTACTCTTAATTCACATAGGCAGACGATGCTTACCCAGATGGAATCCATGCGTTAGATCCCTCCGATTCCCAATCTTCTCCGCTGTTGAGGGGGCATAATCAGCACATTAGATGGATGTACAAACTCTACCGCCATAGGGGTAGATATAGTGGAGGCGGAGCCCTCTCCGCCTCCCGGGGGTGGTGGTGGGGGCGGGGGCGGCTCGGTGGCGGACGACGCCATAAGGTAGGAGGGCAGGATGGCGTGGCGGCGGAGGGGCGGTGTGTGAGCTCTTCCAGTCTCGGGCGGAGGGGAAAGCTTTGGGTGAGTGACAGACCGCCAGTCCGACATGTCTCATTGGGTCAATAGTCAACACAATTCAAAAGCAACGGTCCATTCACAACCACCGCGACTCCCTAGCTGTCACCGATAACGGTCTAAGGCCTCTGACCAGACCGCAACCCTCCCGTCCGAGCGTCTGCGAGGGGTTTTAAACTAGAGCGAGGGGAAAACTGAGGAAAATTTAAGCGGCTGGGGAAAACTGAGTACAACTAACGAACCAGGGGCACGAAAATAGAAATCCCTTTTATTTTTGTTTTCTTCTTCCCTCCACGTCACTACAGATGTTGTCTTGGTTTTGTTTTCATTTCATGCATGCTTTTGTCAGACGCGTTTGTTCCCATTCACATGCCCACTTTTGTTTTCTTTTCCAAAGTTGCCACTATTTTTGTTTTTCTTCTCATGCATGCGTTCACTTGCCCAACTTTTGAAAACTTTCCAAACCGGCGTCTACTACCCCCAGCTTTTTCTTTGCAGCTTACACTCATTGGGTTCTCTCTCCCCCCTAAGGGTACAACCACTTTTGTTTTCCTTCTTCATCGCGCTCATTTTGTTTTTCTACAAACGCGTTTCTCTTCCCATTGACCACAAATCACATAAGATCAAGATCTCATCCGCACCATACAACGTGTTTCTTTCCAAATGAGAGTGTAATGAAAGTTGTATTCCAATAACATCAAGCCACGGATTGTACCCTGGTGTTGTTTCTTGGCTTGCCATCTTCTGGTCCTCTATGTCCCTCTATGCTTTTTTTTCTATCACCAGTCTTTTGAGTGTTGCTGTGATTTGCGAAACCCAAAACGCTGACTTGTAATCTACCAAAACGGGTGGTATTCATCTACCATCTTCTAAAAAAGAAAAGAAAACCAGTGTTGAGATATGCGGCATGGAGCTTTTGAAAACTTTCCAAAACACCACGTAGCAACTTTCCAAGACCGGTGTAGATTTTGAAAACTTTCCAAAACACCACGTAGCAACTTTCCAAGATCGGTGTAGCTTTTGAAAACTTTCCAACACTATATGGAAACTTTCTAAAACACGGGGGTGCATGCATGGCCACCCATGCACAAAAAATAAAAACTGGTGCTCTATTGGTTTGACGGAGACCACTCCTAGCTAACGGTGCCATTCCAAGACGTGAGCCCGGGGAGCATATGCTCCCCATCATCTGACGGCTGCGGGTGTATGCACAGCTAGCCGGGTGGCTAGCAAATCCGCGTCGATATACACATATACATATATATACACACATGCACATATATACACACATGCACACATATGCCTTAAGAGGATTGATATGATAGTAATATCAATAAGAACTTGGATAGCTTAGGTATAGCTCATGCAAATAGAATGGAGAAGTTAAGTGTGATCAGCCTAGAGTAGTCTAAGGATGGGTGACCTAGCGAGAAGTCAAGAAATTTGAAATTTGGTGTGATTTGAAAATGTTCCTAATGTGATACAATCCTCAAAAAATTAAAATACTATTGTTTTTCCGCATTATTTCGATTTTTCTGATTTTTTATTATTTTTTTTGGTTTTTTTGATTTTTAATTTTTTTTTTGAATTTTCAAATCTTACCCGTAGCGCACCGCCCAGATTACCCGCAGCGCATAGGCTGGTGCGCTACGGGTAAGTAAATTACCCGTAGCGCACCAGCCATGCGCTACGGGTAATTAAATATCAGTGGCGTGGTACCCGCAGCGCACTGATAATGCGCTACGGGTAGCCATTTTTGGTGCGCCGCGGGTAGCCGTTTTTTTAGTAGTGGAATCTAACATGATTAAAGTGTTTATACTGTAGATAAATCTTACTTGTATATGGCATTCTTGAGTATCCACATACATAACTAAACCTGAGGTCCTACTATCTCATATAGCCTCACTTCATCACTTAACAACATCCTACTACAGTTTCGAATGACTCAAGTTTAACATAATGCCCTTGATATACTTCTTCCAATAGGATAGTTCTCATTTCGATTGTATCCTCTCTTTGAACTACCATGTATTGTATACCAAGTGTGATCTACTTTCATCCTTTAGGTAAGGCTCTAGTGATGTCATAACTAATTTGTATGGAACAAGATATCTAACTTCACTTAAGAATAACAGGTAAGAACATTTGACTCGAGTGTGTCAGGATGATTCTTTTGTTGAATATCCATCCCAAGTCATAAGAAGAATTGGTTTAGATAAGATGGCTTCCTATAGTCACTACCACACCTACAGGTCTCCTGTTAAAGGGTTTTAATCCTAGGGTCAAAGCGTTTGCTCTGATACCAGCTGCGGTGACCCAGCATACCACTGCATGTGTAGTATGCAAGTCGTTGACATAACACCAATGAAACACTATCTCACTAGTATTACATCCATCAGTGGTACAACAAAAACATCGTAGGTCCACGATATGTCTATAGGATTACAATTTTCAGCATACAGAAGATCTTCAGAACCTCCTCAACAGGTAGAGATTTAGTCCTAGCGACTACAAACAAGAAAGAATACAAGGAAGACTAATCTAAACTACAGCTAATGCAGTTGGCTTACTATTCAACTACAGAATTACTCTAACTACTTAGGTTCTAGGATTAGGAAACTGGTTCCCTTCTACTCCTATTCTAGTTTTCCACCAAGCTTCACATAACTGTCGACTCTGCTGATAATCCTGACGTTGATAGAATGCTTCATCTTTAACTTTAATGTCTTGAGGTTGCCTCCTTGGGTTGTCTTCAATCTAAGCAAGGGTTACGAGGGAGTGGGGTGAGTACCGAGTGTTACCCAACAAGTTTATATAGAGTATAAGGTGTTTGATGCACTAACTATAGCCTTAGACCCAAGAGTCGTTCGGCAATGCAAGTTTTTGTAAAAATTTCTTCAGGAGGTTGCTTTTATTCAGAAAACTATGCCTGACAGCCAACACAGGGTACTAGTTCCTTGAGAGCACCTTTCCTGCAGCGTTCGCAGCTCCTTCCCGAAACAAGGGGTAACATGTCACATCATTTTACACTCTGCAGAGGTGCGTCATTCCAAAAGAGATCAAAGCCTTGTTGCACAACCGAGTCGCGAGCCTCGTCCACACTTCCTTGGTGTGGGGCCCAGTCATTAATTCAAGCCATTCGCCGTCCTTCTTCGCACAACGCATGCCCACCCCAACTCTGCCAAGAGGGTCAAACCCCGATATTCACCCCTCACGATGAAGTACCCAGGGGCCTCTTGCAGACCATCCTAGACACCAGTGGCCATGAGCACTAAGGGGTCCCACCCATGTGCAAGTAGTCGGCCAGACATACTGCGTACGGTAGCTGAGTGCCCGTTGACATGCGAATGGAAGAAGAGACAGATGACTTTCCCGTCCCATTCCAAGTCTCTTGGACAACGCGGTTTTTACGGCGCAAGAATAACTACGGCATTGGTTGTTAAGTCCTAGGGTTCACTTTCCCGTGCAAATGGAACCTTGACCACAACAATCATACCATAGTTCCATTTGCCAGCCATCCTAGGTTAACACCACTCGGGTCGATAACCAGCTAGTCATATTAATTGTGAAAAGAGAACCTTTTGCTTTTAGATGCAGTAGTAATACCATGGGTATATATTTGCAAGTAATTTGATAAAAATAATCAAGAGGCATGAGCAAGAGTGAACTTGCCTTTTTGACTGCAAGATTATGCAAGTCAAGGTCTTCGATACGTAAGAAATCCAAATTCTGAAATAGCACCATCATCTGGTATAGATTATGTTAAAAGAACTGTAGCATGATATGCATATTATATGCTATGCATCGCTCTATGCATAACCTAACCCCGATGATTTAGAATTGGTGAGTTGTGGTGATTTCTTTAGAATGTGTAGCACTTTTAGATTTTACTAATTAAGGTTCCTTGGTTAATATGGAAATGTCTTATAAGTTAAAGAACAAAATTTGAAACATGAGCTACTTGTGTTAGGGTTTATCATAGTTATTTATTACTACAAACAAGTAATTATTAAAGGTGAAGATATGAAAAGAACAATTTTTAGTTTGCTTCTAAGACTTGTAATTGTGGTCATGCAAGGTTTATAAGTAGAGTGCAATAACAATGTAGCAATACATGGTTATTATTTAGTTGGTGGCAATCTTATCACACAAAGAGCAAATATTGACTTTAAGACTTAAGGAAATGGTTTAATGATTACTTTCTATGTATTTAGAAAGAACAACTTTTGAAGCACACACTACTTAATCGATAAGTACTTAAGTTCATATAGTTGTTATGTTTTCTTACTATAAATCCTAAAATGTCTAGTAAGACATAGCTACCTCTACTAGTACCTTTTAGGATTTAAATCATATCTTTAAGTCAATATAAAATTGCATTAAGAATCTCACATGATAAAATATAACTTTAAATAAATCAGTTGCTGGATGAATGAACTTTGGAGAGTAACTTCATAATATAATTATAATTTTACTTATTATTTTTATTCTTTTTACCATTATTAAGAAAACAATTAGGAAATTATTTGTTATGGTTTAAGTTTGGATAATTTTAAGTTAAAGAACCAATGTTCCATTAACAAGGTACAAAATATATTATGGTCCTTGGAATTAAGTAATTCTTAACTAACAATTTCATGTTATCAAATAAATTATATTTGTTGGTTTTGTTTTATTTTACCATTAATTGATTTTCTTAAAAACAAATTGGGACAACATGACTGGTTGGGCTGGACCCAACTAGGCCAGCCGGACCTGACTCGAGTCAAGACCCCGGTCCGACCATCCCCACTCTCACTCTCATTCCTCACCACCTCTCGTTCCCCTCCTGGACTCCAGCGCGATGTGGCTGCCGCCACTCTGCTCTGGCCGGTCGCTGATCGGCTCCGGCACCACCGTACACTGGCAAGACTCTGCCTGATCCTCCTCCCTCGACTCCCTGCTTGCGACCCTCGATATAACCCCGCACACACGCTCCGCATGAAACCCTAGCCATGGCTCGGCTCGTCGATGCGAACGTAGTGGTCGCTAGTCTCGGCTTCCTCTAACACCTCCTCCTGTCGGCGTGGACTCTCCATGTTATTCTTCGTCAACACCATGCCGCCTCCGTGCTTCTCTCTACACCCGCGCAGTCGTGGTTTGGTTAGTGTGACCCGACTGTCCCGGCGATGGCGTGGCTCCGGCTACTCCTCTTCGACGTCTACGACCTCAACTACTAGTCGTTGAACTCCTGGTCGACCCTGACCTCCTCGGTCACCTACTAGTACTCAACCGCCTCCTCAATCTTGATGCCGGCGGGATGGCAGCAGTGGCTGCAACCCTGGCGCCGCTCCCAGGTTTGCCACGGTTTGCTCCCAGACAATGGTGATGGATTGGTGGTACTGTAGTGCTACTCGTAGTGCTATGCTGCTACAACTCTTACCTCTTCGCCTGTGGGACGGTGTTGCGGCGCAACCCTGGCGTCGCCTTCTACCTCCAAGACACTGTGAGTTGTTCTCCCCCTTCTATGGGAACTGGGAAGTGCAAAATGATCCAGTGCTTGTACTAGTGATGCACTTAATTTAACTATGACTGTGATGGTATCCTCACCGTGATGTTACTTGTTGCTTGCTAAAATTCAGTTAAATTGCTTAACTGAACTTTATATTCAGTTATAATAGTTTAACTGCTACTGTTAATTGCTGGATGATCCCAAACCAGATAATACACCAGTATCATTGGATATAGATGAATGATTAGCTTGTTGGCTTGATGGTGAGCTTGTATGAATGATTACTATGGCTCTGCGGTTGGATTTGAGATGATCATAGGTTTGAAACTATGGCTAGTATTGATGAATTTAATTGATTCTTCGCCAAAGATATGAACTGAATTCTCACTCAGTGATGATTTTAATTTGACTAATCTAGATGACATATCTAGCTCATTTGATGCTTTTGGAATAGCTACTGCTAACCTACAAACTATTGTGGAGCCTCTCTGTGAGTGTGCACAATAGTTCTAGGTATTTGAGATGGATTCCATGATCTAGTTCTTGTGGTGACTTCGGTTGCTGTTGTGTGCAAAAATAAACGTTGGCTAAGCAATACACTGATAAGAACAGAGGTTTACTAGTTTGCTTGATCTTGCCAGTGATGCAAAGGCTGAGGCTTTTATTTCAAGGATAGGAACAGATGCTTAAACTTGGGTTTTCAACTCCCTGTGATGAACTTGCAGAGCATCTCTCTGTAGTACCGAGGGAAATCCATCATTCTATCCTCCTAGATGAATTCTAGTTGAAGGGTATTTTGGTGTGAGGTTTATTCTTAGTGCACTTTGGTCCACGAAAATAATTATGCAACATCTAAGAACAACCACTGCTTGATCTAGCTTCTTTGGGTAGCAGATCCCTACCTGTTGCTCCTTGTTTTGCTGTTAGTGGTGATCTGGTTGGTTGTTGTTGGACATAATTAGATGAGCCTGCTCTCCTAGTTTGATCAGGTCCTCCTGGTGCCTGCCCTGCTCCTCCTTGATTGGCAGCTCCTAGTGTTCAGGCTTGATTCTTCTATGAGATCATCTTGGATTGGTAATGCTTTGCTGGTGCGTGAGATGGTTTCTGGGACTGTTCTTAGTGTCCTATTGGTTTTGTGCGTGGTGCAGTGTGGAACTCAATGTGGAAATGGCTTTGCTTGATCAGTAGTAATGGTGCGCACTGCCCTCTTCATATACTTTATTCTGGCTCTATGGTGGCTTTGATACCTGCATGATTGCATGTTGGGTGTAAGCAGTCTGCCTGCCAACCTCTACCACTGTGGCCTGCGATCTTAGCCATGGTGATGTGGCTGAGGATAGGACTGCCTTGCTTGATGATTATCAACAGGGCTCCTTTACTTATGTATTTTAACTGCCATTTGGCAATTTGGCTTGTCTTCTATTTTCTTTTGTGCTTGCAGGTAATGAAGAAGAGAATCCCACATAGTTTAGTTTAGACCTTTTCTTTATTTATTTACTTAATTGTAATCTATTTTTTATTGTAATCCATTTTACTCATTTGTATCCAGAATATTGGAAAAACAATGTACTGTGTGTGGAAATCAATAAAGCCTACGTTTTATCTAATTCAAATATATTTATTAGATTCAATTGCATAATCCTAGTTCAAATTTCATATTCAAAATTTTAGTTTGAATTTTATTCACTTGTTCGAATATTTGAATTTAAATTTAACCCTTTCCATACTCAATGGATTAAAAGATGCCATGTCGAAATCCATCGCACTCTGAGAGTTGTACTTATTTCCCCTCGAAGAGCGATTTCGATTCCCCTTATTTTTATTTTGCACGAAAATTACTCAGATTTTCTTATGCATGAATGCAATGCATACATTTATGGCCTCTATTTTGTGACCTCTATTCCTGGGATATTACACACTATGAATGGACCAAGTTTTTCTTGCACTATTTTCATTATGTGCCAATGACAATTCTGGTGGCATGTGAGGGGTAGAAGAGTAAGTATTGGAGATCCAATAGCAGAATCTTGATCGATTGTGATATTCAGAGGATGCAACCCATCCATTGCATCAAGAAATTTCTCAAATAGCCAAACAAAATCATCTATACTCTCATGCCTCACAAAACCACATCCAAACTGAATCGATTGCCCATATTTGTTAATACAAATGAATGGCGCACAAAGCATCTTACATGCGGCCAGCAGCGAGTAGAGCAGCAAGCAGCGAGCGGGAGCAACAAGCAGGAGCAGCAAGCAGGAGCGGCCTGGACAGGCAGGCTGGCGTCCGGCTGCTCGGGTCTGTGGGCGTGCGTCTGGCGGGGCTTCGGCGGCGGGGGCGACCGGCGACCGAGGCAAGCGTCCGGCAGCAGGGTAGGCCGGCGGGGGGGGGGAGCGGGCCGGCTGTAGCCATGGCTGTCGGGCAGAGTAGCGGCTAGAGAAGAAAGGAAGAAAGAAAAAAAAAGTTCGACATATGGGTCTTTTAGAGGAATGTGCTATTATACAGTTTTCTTTTATGGTATCTAGTCTACGCGACGACGTATTTTTGACATGTATATCATGTTTACAGGTCGAACCCGAACTCCATTTTCCGTTTTGCAGGTTTACAGATGGGCCTCCAAACGGCTAAACCCTACTGTTGAAAATGCATCGCCCTGCGCTAAGCCTGGAGAAGCAGCCGGAGGAGCAGATAGATCTGGTATGGGCACCTGATATTTGCTATCGATTTCTTTGCTCGCTAGATACACGCTATTGGTACATATATCACATGGGTCAATGCAGATTTTCGTAATTTACATTTTCAGACCATAACTTTCGGTTTGAGGATATTTTCCTGGTTTTCTGTAGGAGCTGTCCGAGAAAGACCTCCAAGGAGATGCAGAGACTGTTCAACTCATTATTGCCCTGAATGATAATTTCCAGACCTGCAAGACGTACATGACCGAAATGGAGAACGCAAAGAGCCTAGTTACAGGGGAAGACTTCAAGGAACTCTACCAAAGAAAGTGGATACTGAGTAAGCTGATCCCTCTGCTCAACTTCTGGTACATTAATGGGTGCAGCATGCAAAAATACATATTGGACATCAGCTTAAGCTGTTCTTTCATTATGCTCATTGCTCAGTTCGCAATTTTGCTGGCTGCTCAGCTAGTGCAGATTAATTTAAATCTGCCATAGAAGTTCATCAAAATTTGTGACTCATTAGGCTGGTCTCAGTTAACATATAGTAGAGGTAACATGTCAGGTAGCTGTTGATGCTTTCTGTTACAGGATGTCCTGCACTCTCGCTCTGGCTGCTAGGCTTTATTAGGAGAAACATTGGTCTCAGTTAATAACATATAGTAGAGGTAACATGTCCGTATCGGTTGATGCTTTCAGTTTCAGGATGTCTTGCACACCCGCTCTGGCTGCATTGAGTTTCACATGTCAAAGTGAACCTTTCTTCAGTCCACATGATTTCCAGTGAAAGCTTCTCACTTAACAGTTAGCTGGGGTGTGAAACTTGCATTGTGGTCAAAGTAGCTCATTCCCCTGTTTCAAAAAAAAAGTAGCTCATTGACAAAGTTGTGGCACATCAAGAAAGAAACTTTAATTTGTTTTAACAAGAATGATCACATCAGACTGAACATCTTCATTCCTGATTTATGTCTATATGTTTATGCCTGTGTTGACATGAAAAGAAACTAGGTTACATCAGCCTTCCAGCATGCATGGAACATTTTAACGTTCTGGAAACTGCAAGATGTAGTGGGTAATAAAAGGAACTGTTGATCAGCGTAGTAGACATATATACTGGGAAAGCCTGAAATTTTGGTCTGGTCATGTCACATTTGCCCTCAGTTCTCACTGTTTGTTTTGCTCAATATAGGTTTTATGTTGCTTCCTAATTTAGGGTAAATAATTCGGTTCTAATATCTAAATTGTTTTGCCATGTAGAAACAAAAGAGGCGCTGATATCTTTGATTCATGATATCAGAGAGACTGAAATAATGATCAAGCTCAAGGAAGGCAAAGCTACACCAAGGCCGAGTGAAATTCAAAACTTCATCACTTTAGTTGACAGGATTGTTTGAGCCCTACAGTGCTTGTTCATTCATATCCACCAAGCTATCACTATAACTTTTCAGCCAGATTTACAATTATTAAACTACAAACGTTGTATGATTATATTACTACGCTGATCTGGCTTGAGTGTCCTTTTCAAACCATGTTTAATTCATATGAGAATATATGGGATTAATTATGGCATGAGACAGAATGATTTAAACTGAGTGCCCTTGTGGGCCTTTGTTGCAGCTGGATGTGCAATTTCCTTGGGGGTTAGTTTAGCTCAATATGAATTGGTTGAACAATAAAGGTTTGGGTTTTGACAAAGCACTAATGGTTTGGATCGGTTTTTGGTGGGGAGTATGCTGGTCAGGTTTAGAAACAGGTTGGTTTCTAATAGGTTTGCAAGGGTTAGTTTTGCTCTATATGAATTGGTTGAACAATAAAGGTTTATGCGGCAGAAATTAACATCGCCCCAGAAGATGTGTCATTGAACAGGGAGGCTTTACCGCTAATTCTCGCCGGCGAACGTAGCTATCACACCGGCATGGATGGCAGATGACCAGCTCGCCGTCAGGAAAATAAATGAGATTGAACAACTTACAAAACTCGACAATAAAAGAATTATCTCCCCTAGTTCATAAAGTATTATTACCTCCCGCCTGGTGGTCCTGCTAGCCGTGACATAGCTGACAGCAGAACGTAATCGATAAACGCAAGACCCGTCTGCGCCGTCAGACATAGTCCAGTGAGTTTGCCCAGCTGCCGCCACAGAAATTAACATCGCCCAGACGATACAGAGATGTGTCTCAAAAAGAGAGAGAGGCTTTACCGCTAACTCTCTCGCCGGCAACAGACCTGGATGGCAGATGACCATCTCTGGATTTGTATTCGGTCGACCGGCCTCGTTTGAGAGATTGAACAACTTACAAAATGCTACAACAATAGAAATAAACAAAGAGAATTACCTCCTGCCAGATCCTTCCTGGTCATGACCTCGTCGACGACGGCAGACCATAACCAGTAAAACACGAGACCCCGTTTCCGCCGTTGGCAACAACAGATGCAGTTGCGCAGCTGCCTTGGAAACGCTAGCTGCAGGAAACGGAGAGCGAGAATTAGCGGTCGTCGGAGGGAGAGGCTTTACCGGTGACTCCCGCCAGCCAGCGTAACCCCCCTTCCAGCGTTGACGGGGAAGGCAGAAACGGAACATCAGGGATGTACGAGGCTGAAAGCCAACATAACTTTGCCAGAGAAGAGAAAGGGACTTGCCGTCGAAGAGAATGGTTCTGCCGGTACCTATCACCGTTAACCATAAGGCTGGACGGCAGAGACGGACCGAAAGGTCAAAGATCTACACAGCAAAACCCAGCGCGCGTTCGCCGGAGAGGAGACAGAGACTTGTCGTCGGTGAGAGAGTCTCTGCCAGGGGATGGCACAATCGGGCCGACATGCCAAGGATATGTAGCCTCGCCTTCATTGAAGGGGTCGGCGGTATCAGATCGACACACCAAGGATATTCAAGGAGAAGGATGTGCCGTCCAGGACAGAGGATTCACAGGTAAATCTCACCGTGGACCGTAAACTCGCCGTCGTTGACGGGGGCGGCAGAGTTGGAAGATGCATCCAGGATTCAAGGGCCTAGCACAGCGAAGGCTGGAACAAGAACGTGTGGTCCAGGAGACTGGACTGCACGTCGCAGCACATGGACTGAAGCCATCTGCGCGAGAGAGAGAACTGAACTAGAGCAAACAAAAACCTCAAAACCATCCTGAAAGAGTATTGATTGCCGAAAAAGTGTGCACAGCAATAAGAAAAAACAAGGAGAATTACCTCCCGCCGGAGCCCTGCTCGCCGTGATTTCGTCTCCACCGTTGGCAACGTCAGAGGTGGTCCAGTGAGTTTGCGCAGCCGCCGTGGAAACGCTAGCTGCAGGGAGAGGAGAGGGAGAGAGAGGCTTTAACCTGTGAGTCCCGCCCGAAAGCAAAGATAACCTTGCCCCAAACGAAACAGAGGCGTGTTGTCGGAGAGAGAGAGGCTTTTACCTGTGAGTCCCGCCAGCCACCGCAACCTCGCCGGCGTTGACGGGGACGGCAGAAACGGAACATCAAGGATCTACACGGCTGAAAGCCAGCATAACTTGGCCGGAGAAGAGAGAGACTTCCCGTCGAAGAGGCAGAGACTTGCGGTCGAAGAGATAGGTTCTGCCGGTACCTATCGCCGGTGACCATAAAGGCTGGACGGCAGAGACGGACCGACAGGTCAGAGATCTGCACAGCGGAACCCAGCGCAGGTTCGCCGGAGAAGAGAGGGAGACTTGTCGTCGGTGACAGGGTCTCTGTTAGGGGACGGCAGAATCGGGCCGGCATGTCAAGGATCTGTAGCCTCGCCTTCGTCGAAAGGCACGGCGGTATCAGATCGACACATCAAGGATCGACACGGTAGAAGGCCATGAGATTTGGACTTCTCGCCGGAGACTGAGACGGCGATGTGCCGTACAGGAGAGAGGATACACCGGTAGCTCTCACCGGTAACCGTAACCTCGCCGTCGTAGACGGTGGCGGCATAGTCGGGCGATGAATCAAGGATTCAAGGGCCTAGCACGGCTATGGCCGAGACGAGGACGTGTCGTCCAGGAGCCTGTGCAGCACTTTGCAAGGACTTGCCGTGCGCAAGGCCGGAGATCTCCGGTGAACAGCGGACGATGGGGAGATGGCGTCTCAGCCGTCATGGGAGGGGGAGGGGATGGAGGCGGAGGTTAGAGGTCAATGAGCGGGGAACGGGGGGAGCCGAGGAGCAAGACAAGGAAAACCTAGAACTAGAATAGGGAAGGGGGTGCCGTCACGCTACGGGCGTCCAGCAACCGATCGCGATCGAGCCAGAGATATCGCGCGGTCAGCTGCCGATACGAATCGGTAAAAATTGAAGCCCTTCCTTTTTTATTTTGCTGGAAATTCAAGTCCTGCCTTATCTCGAGACGAGATAGGGACGCGTGACATACCTACGTATCTGGAACGCCGGGCGGACATGTATTCTTCTACGTCTACGGTACATACGTCGTACCTTCTGGTGTTTCATCTTAAATAAAGCCCTGAATTGTGGCACCGATTTTAGAAGAAGTTGGAGAGCTAGTTCATAGTTTTAATTTTTTTTTTAGTTCAGCATATTTCTAGATCAGCGAATCACTCGGCTCATCTTTGTGCTAAGTTGGCTTGTACAGTTGATATGACGAGCAGCTGGCTAGATTGTATCCCTGACTTTCTGGTAGTTAGCCTTTAGGCTGATCATTCTGGTTCTGTTATTGCTGAATAAAGCTCTCTGAATTCCCCGCAAAAAAAAAAGTTTCCCCGCAAAAAAAAAATCTACAATATGTGTACACCATCCTAAACGCAAATATATTCATCCATGCACACTAAGCACGACTAAACAGAATTTTACGTGGATAAGTCATAAGTGTCAAATATAAATTCATCTACAACACGCTTTAAAATCTACTGCACGGGTACACGGCCATCCTAGACACAAATATATTCATCCATGCAGAGAGAGGCCCAGAATCCAGGCCCTACTAAGCCGCGGCGCCCTCCCCTCCCCTCTTCCCCCGCAGCCGTCGTTCGAGAGCCGCCAAGCAAAGCCCATGAGGTGCACCGGCGGCGATTTCCCTCTCTACCGCACGCTGGGAAGACCCATCGGTGTGGGCTCGACCCTTGTCGAAGCGACTCCCGTAGTGGTAGCCTTGGGATGGACGGTCGTGGTGGTGTTGCCTTTGTCCGCCGATATTGTAGGGTTGGCGAGGGAGGCCAGATCTAGGTCTGGCGGGCCCGGTTGTCCTTACAACCCTCTTTTTCCCATCTTGGCCTCCTTGCGGTCCGTTGTGGACGGACGGCAAAGGCAGATGGAGGTGTCTGAGTGGTAGGTACCACATCTGTGCAATGGCTGGAGGCCAATCGACTTGCCCGCTCGGCTATGTCGAAACCATGTTGGGCTTCCGGCAGCTTTGGCGTCGTTGTAGGCAACGTCCTTTCTGACTCTACGAATTGGGTCGTTGGGCTGGCGCATGCACGCTGGGGTAGGCAACATACTCAATACTGTAGCGGCTCTCGTGGATGTGGTATGTTTTCCCTCCAACCAGTTTGGTCGCGCTAGTGCGAGAGTTGGTGCGTTGGGGCTGGTGCGACCGTCGTGGTGCCACCGATCTAGCATCATTGTGTCATCTAGTTTTGAGTCTAGCCCGGGCATGGCTAGCTAGCTCTTACGTTCATCCGACCGGTGTGTCTAGTTGGGGCTAGATCATAGCATGGCTGGGTTGGGGCGCGATAGTGATTTTTGCTATGTCTATGTGTCCTCGTGGTGGCTAACAGAATTTTGATCATGGTGGACCTCGGTGAAATTTCCGCATGGCTTTGGCCCGTGCCAGTGACGGCCTCACCTCCGATTGTCGTTCCCTTGTTGAAGGCGTCCTAATGGTGTTCCTCCACTTCGAATTGATGAACTCCATCCCTCTGCCTCAAACTGCTTCCCTTGGTGGCCTCGCTTCGCGCATGCCTAGCAATGACTTGTGGATCATGATGTGACCTCCCGATGGTGTCGCAACCCTCTTGCAACATCGGCCTAGCTGCTTTTACATGGTATTGCTTCAGTTGTTGGCGGCTTCCCTAACGCCTTCGGGGCATTGCTAGGTCAATGTCTGGCCATAGCTGCTGCAAGTGGGCCTATCCTAATGGCAGTGGAAGATGTTGTCTTTTTGGTCTGGACCTAGTCTGAGCTCTAGGGTCGGTCGCTTTGGGTCGGGGTGGAAACTTTGTTGGACCTCAGTCTCTATCGGTGACAAGGGTATAGTTAATAGAGCCCGTTAGTTGAGTACCCCTGAGGCCCGATAAGCTAGGCCCAATTGTAATGATAGTCGAATACGAGTTATTACCGTATGTCGATATTGTAATCTGTATCGTACCCTACCCGATCCTCGAGACCTGGCCACCTATATATAGGGGCCAGGAGGGGACGGTGGAGGGCAGATTGAAAGCAAGCCAGGTTGAACACCCAAGTTTACTTTCGATACACACCTATTTCGACTAACTTTACCTTCGAGTTCATCCGACGCCCTGTCTCCCCGATCCTAAGTCCTTCATCTAGGACATTTGTCGAGTTAACCCTCGTCAATTGGCGCCGACCGTGGGGATCTTGGGCGTTGGGATCATGAATTCGACGGCTTTTTCGCTTTTAGCCAACAGCAGTTCAGAAGTCGACGAAAGTCAAGAGGTGGAACTAACCATCGGAAGTCTGAGCATCCTCATCGGGCCGTCGGGTTCGTCCCGTCTTTCGGACCCGACGAAACAAGATCCATCGGCAAGAGAGCCTGAAGCAACAGAAATAATGGAGTATTCCAACGGCTCCTCCAGCGAGGTAAACTCGCCGGTCAGCCTAGAAGAAGTACAAAAAGGAAAAGTCGCAGAAGACAACAACGCGAAGGATAACTTCAACGCAGAAATCCAATTCAACGATCTCGTGATCTGTCTCGACGATATCTCAGATAAATCAACAGACACATGGAAAACAGGTTTAGAGCTTTCTGAAGACGACGACTCGATCCTCTCAAGCTTCAATAACAACATTGGTAAACAGTGCCAGGTGCTCGCCATTGTGGGAGACAACTCAGAAGAATTCGATGAAAATAACAACCCAGTGATAAACCCAGCAAATATTGATAGAGGAGCAAATCATCTAGCAGAAGGGCAAACAGTGGAATCCCTCACAGCCAGGGAAAAAATTCGACTATCAGTCGACGAGTGGAAAATAATAAGAGAAGCCGTAGAACACGGCACGCCAATACCATCAAATTCCAGCAAAGACATGCTTTTTGGGTATCATTACGCCCTACGACAGCAAGCAAAGCAGTTAGCAAAGGAAAAGATAGAGATACAAAGAAGGAAAAATTCAGCCATTGCAGCTAGCGAAGCCGCTCGAAAAGCACGTAGCGACGCATCATACAGCAACGCAAGGAAAAATCGTCGACATGGCTCAAGGTACGACAACCTCGAGTACTCCGACAGGCAAAGTATCTCGAAAAACCTCGACTCGTCCTTCCTATCGGTCGACGAGCAGGGGAACATCCTACCAAAAACACCTGAAGCAGCATTAGTAGCAGCGCAGGCATATCTGCTCACAACTCGACCAAGTCCAGGAGATCCTAGGGAGCACATGCATAGAGCAGCATTGAACGGACTCAACATGGTAGGCCACAAGCTATCAGCAAAAGGAGAAGAAGCACATCATCACAAGGAAGCACACAAAGCAAGGTCACCTCGCCGTCACAATAGTCCTCGGCATAGAAGCAGTAAACACCGATCTCGATCTCCATCACCAAAACAGCATGGTGGAACTCGAAGATCGCGATCCCCGAACGAAAGGCGCGACTATGAAGACGACAAAAAAGAAATGGGGGCATCGTGCTTTACCCGCAGGGTTCGCACCACTCCAGTTCCTAAGGGATTCAAGTTACCTCATGATCAGCAAAAATACGACGGGTCACAGGAACCACAATCATGGCTCGCAGATTACTTACAAGCAGTTCAAATATTAGGAGGAACCAAATAAACAGCAATGCAAAGTTTGCAACTACACCTCACCGGCGTAGCAAGGTCATGGTTGAGCAAATTAGAAAAAGAATCCATTGGAAGTTGGGAAGATCTCACAAAGCAATTTACAAGTAACTTCAGGTCGACATACAAACGGCCAGCATCAATAGAAGAAGTCAAAGCGTGCGTACAGCAACGCGACGAAACGCTGCGGGCATACATCCAAAGATGGAGCCTCATCAAAAATTCAGCAGTCGAAGTTTCAGACGAAAGAGCAATAGACGCGTTCATCATTTGATTAAGGCGAAGAGACCTAGTCGAAGAGATGGGTAGAATCAAGCCAAAAACAGTGTCAGATCTTATGGACACAGCAAACAGATTTGCAGATGGAGAAGATGCGTGCAACAACAAACGGACACGATCTCCAGAGGACGACAGAAGAAATAGATATGGAAGTCAAAGGAGACGATCCCGAAACTACGATACCTACGGCTCTCACAGTCAAGTCGCCGCAGGATATAAAGACAACAGTTATCAAGGAAACGATCGCAGAAGCTCGGGATATCGAACTTACGGAAAAGAGGACTATAAGAAGTTCCCACCAAGAGAATCCAGAGAGTATAACCCATCACCAGAAGATATGCTCAATGGGCCTTGTCATATACACTCAGCGTTCATCGACGGGAAGCGAGTATCAAGGCATGCAATGAAAGACTGCACGACATTCCTAAAATTACAAGAAGCAGCAATAAACAAACAAACTGAAGCAAGGCGACAAGGATTCGAAGGAAGTAACAATCCCCCGACAAGCCAGCAAGGAAACAACGGAACTCCTCAGGGACAAGACCAGCAAAACAAGGGACACGACGACGAAGGGTACGTCCCATAAAAAGGACACATCACAGCAATGATACAACCTGTGCCCAAGTCGAACAAAGAAGAAAAGAGTATAACTCGACAAGTCAATCTAGCAGTCCTGTCGCCTCCAGCTACAACAGAATATCTGCATTGGTCAGAGCAACCAATAGAGTTCAACAGAGAAGATCACCCTATAACAGTACCTCGGCCGGGAAACGCGCCTTTGGTACTCAAAGCTCAAATCGGCGCGTATGATGTCGATAGAATATTCATGGATGCAGGGAGTGGAATTAACTTGATATACGCGAAAACACTCCGAGCAATGCATATATCACTAGAGTTCCTGAAGCCAACAGATTGTTCCTTCCATGGAATCGTACCAGGAAGTGCCAATTACCCGCTGGGTCGAATAGCACTCAATGTTTGCTTCGGCAACCGACACAACTATAGAAGAGAAAAGCTAGACTTCGAAGTCATGGATTGGCCATCACAGTATCACGCGATCCTCGGACGACCCGCGTTTTCGCGATTCATGGCAGTGCCTCACTATACATATTTAGTACTTAAAATGCCAGGACCAAGAGGAATAATTACAGTCAAAGGAAGTTTTGAAGTCTCAGATCTTTGCGACAGGGAGTTCCACAAGATGGTGCAAAACTTTGGCATGATAGCCAACTATGTGGAAAAGGTGAAGAACACGACTACAGAAGGCATCAAGCTACTCGAAGGACGCGTCGCGGAGCCCGAGGCAAAGAAATCACGAGTAGAAACACCAGGAGAAGGCAAAGGCGCAGGAGAAGAAGAGAAAACTGCGACGTTGTAAACATAAAGAAGAGCAGGACACAAAGGCTATAAAAGCCACGAGTTATACCAGGGGCAATACCCTCTAGATCCAGAACACAGGTCATCGGCCGGATCTCTTGGGTCACCCCATGTATCTTATATTACAAGTATAAATAAAGATAAATCGTTCCTCATATTCGAGTTTACGAATCTTTCCAAAGGGAAAATGCGGCAAACGCACGACTTACACAACAACGCTTTGAGAATAAATTTTTCGACACAACAGTCGCAAAATAAGATACTCTCGCGTTCCATATACACAAAATATTACAACAACGGGTTGTCAGAATCATCTACGCCTAAAGGGTCCAAATAATGGTACTCGCGAAAAAACGCAGCATCCGCTTCCAGAAGCCTAGCCACGAGTCTCCGAGCAGGCTGCAACGTGTTCTCCATATGTACTCGAAGGCTAGCTCCACCTGGAGCCAAACTTAGGGACATAGTGCTGTAATTCAACCTCGGGTGCCACTTGCGTATCCACCCGAGAGCAAAATTGGCACCAGCCACTAAGTTCAGCTCTATCAGCCTATGAATACGATGACTTGATCTGAAAGTATCAAGAAGAAGAGGGAAAGTTGCAGGTAAAGGATTACGAGGAAGCATGACGGAGTGCATAGTTGTGAGAGCTTGTTGGCAACCATCAACTGATTCGCCAATATGCTGGGCACGGTCTTGAAGCAATACAATGGCGCTCCGGCGTCGAGGATCAGACCACAAAGTCTCGCAGCCAGTCGACATTCTCTCCAAAGCAGTATTTCGCTCAGCAAATCGACATTCTTCAGCAGCAAAATCCAAACAAGTACCTACAATGGCAAAGAGGTCACAAGAGCAGTAGCGCACAAACAATGAAAGAAGGAGTCGAAAGAAAACCCACATCGCAACAGCTCGCAAGCAGACTCGACAATGCCAAGAATAAAGGACTCGCACTCTTCATTATGAACAACCTTCGCCATTAAGCTGGAGACCTTTTCTTCAAGGGAAGAGATTTTCTTCATATAGCCACTGGCTTGGCTAGCCTTTTTAATAGCCATCTATGCTTGGCGTTTGGCCAAGGATAGGCGAGTTTCAAGGTCAGATATCCTCGAAGAATATTCTGCGCATTGATTGCATCGACTAGGAGTCGAAGAAATCTGAGGATCGAATCCACGGGCAGAGGAAGGAGCGGAACCATGAGTCAAAGGATCAGGAACATGTATCGACTACAAAAGAAAAGAAAAGAGAAACAATTTCAGAGAGGCAGCATAAAACTTCATACGAAGAGGATATATTTACATAAGAGTACAACCCTATGGCTAAAGTTCTCGGGTTGCACTTTACATTCAAAAGGAGAAAACTAAAAAGCTACAAAGAAGCTGAGTCTACGCCACCTCAGCATTCTGATCCGTGGTAGAAGGGGGCGCGGCAGCTTCCTCGCTAGAAGTCGACGGTGGCACCGGATCTTTCGCCGCTGGAGGTGGTGCAGCAGGCACCGCAGAGGCTGCCGAAGGAGAAATCGTTGTCAACAATGCAGGTGCCAACTTCTTCGTCTTCTCGAAAAACACCTTCATCTGGTCACGGGTGTGGCCATGAGGGGAGCTAACCCTCTCCCAGTCGAAGTCCGTACCGTGCGCAAGGGAAAGTGCAATAGCACCCTCGGCGCCGCGCTTAATGGACAGCCCTTTCAGCTGGAGAGTGGGGTCTTCATCGCTGTCAAAAGACTTGGCGAGTTCAGTCAGGTTGTCCTTCGGGATTGCCATCCTTTTCTTCGGCCACAACCCGGCAAACAGCCGTGACAGAACGCGGCCAGCCAACTCAAAAGTTTCCTGGATAGATATCCAGTTTTTTCGAGTAGGTTAACCACATCTATAAGAGGATCATCGTCCGTTTGCAGGGACGACGGAGATACCCGTGTGAATTCTAAGCAATAGAAAAGAAAAGAAGAGACAAGTGTCAATAAATACACCAGTGCGACAGGAGACGAAGACAGAAGACAAGTCGAAGAACTCACTTTCGGCAGCAGTAGACATGGTGTGGAGACGCTCTGCCACGGCCTGCTCCCGCTGAGCATTCTCCTTGTTGGCATCAGCTAAAGCCTTTTCCGCTTTCTTCGCCTTGGCAAGCGCAGATTTCTGCGACTTCTCAGCAATGGCCTTAGCAGCGGTCGCAACGTCATAAGCTTTTTGCGAAGCTTTGAGCTCTGCCTCCAGCGAAGCAATTCGAGCATTGGCGGCTGCTAAAGCAGCTGCATAGGAAGTCGACAGAGAATCAGATAGATAACAAAGGATGAAGTGCAGAAGACAAGTGGTGATTGGACGTTAAAATTGTACCTTCGGAAGCTTTCGCAACCTTTAGGTACCCCGCGCACTCCGTGCCCAGGGCGATAAATCTCTTCACCAAGGCCTGATAAAAGAAGTGTGTAAGAGTAGAAGTGCATGAAAGGAAAGAAGGGAAAGAAGAATTACTTACATCATCAGAAGAAACAGTAGATGCGTGAGCTTCCAGAGAAACTTCGGCTTCTTTGGCCTTCTTTGAGCGTTTCGACTGTCGAGTTTGAGGAACCTTCCTCACGCCGGACCTAGTGGCCCTCGGCGCAACATCTGGTTCGACAGGCTCATCAATCGTCACAGGAGAAGGTGGTGGAACAGCCGTAGCATCTGTTGGTGGCTCTTCGTCATCACTACATAGAAGGTATAAGTTATGGAAATAAGGCAAGAACAAGGCAATTGAAAAGTTTGACTACAACACTTACGATGCAAGCATGTCGAAGTACTCCATATCTTCTGCACGAGCGGGGGGTTTTCCAGCCGCTGCAGAACTTGAAAGGACACAGATGTCGCCTAGAGGGGGGGTGAATAGGCGATATCAAATTTTACGAATGGCTTGAACAAAAGCGGAATTAAACTAGCGTTTATTTTGTCAAGCACATAAAACCTAAATAAACTAGGCTCACCTATGTGCACCAACAACTTATGCTAAGCAATACAAGTAACAAGGTGATAGCAAGATATATGACTTCAAGCACGAAGGCTATCACAATGTAAAGTGCATAAGTAAAGAGCTCGGGTATAGAAATAACCGAGGCACGCGGAGACGATGATGTATTCCCGAGTTCCTCCCTTGAAAGGGAGTACGTCTCGTTGGAGGGGTGTGGTATCGCCACAAAGGCCTAACCAACGCCACAAAGGCCTCACCCTATTCTCTGGTGTGAGCTTGCGCCACAAAGGCCTAGCTCACTCTTCCACTAAGGGGTTCCTCAAGGCGGAACCGGGCCTTTACACAAAGCTTGGGGCACGCATCCACAACTTAATTAGAGGCTCCCAAGAATAGCCACAAAGCCGTCTAGGGTTCCAAGAACCCAAGAGTAATAAGCTCACAAACTTTCACTTACTCGAATCTCCGGGGAGAACTCAAACCGATGCAACTTATGCAATGGCAAGAGCACACAAGGTGCTCAAATCCTTCTCACTCAAATCCTACCAAAGCAACTAATGCTATGGAGAAATATGAGAGGAAGAACAAAGGAAATCCACAAAGAACTCCAAGATCTAGATCCCAAGATGTTCCCCTCACTTAGAGGAGAGATTGATTGGTGGAGTTGTAGATCTAGATCTTCTCTTTCAAATCCCTCAACAAGATTCAAGAAATATGGGAGGGATAGAGAGGAATTGCAAGCTCTTGAAGGTCAAAACAATGGAGGAGAGAGAGAAAGCAACCAACCAGCCCAAGGAGGAAGAAGGGGGCTTTTTATAGGCCCCCCCACGAAATATGACCGTTACAGCCATTTAGACCGGCTAAAGCCGGACTTAACACCGGCTAAAGCCGGACAAAAATCCGGACTAAAACAGAGACGCAATCGAGCGTCCCGGTCCGGCTATTTCCGGCCCTGGGCCGGCTAAAGCCGCCCCTCCTGAAACTGGCAGAAACACCAAAACGAAAACGGCAATAACTTGAGCATCCGGACTCCGTTTTCGATGATCTTGGGCTCGTTGGAATCACAACAACAAGCTCTACAACTTTATGCAGAGAAACATCATAGTCCAAACAAGGAGCATAAAACCAAATGATGAAAGGTTGACCTCTCTTCGAAGACAAACCGGTAAAACCTCCAAACACCAAAAACGCAAGAAGTGCTTTATGCGAAATCCGTTTTTGATGAGCTAGAGCTTGTCATGGAAATAACCACAAGCTCTAGAACCTCACATGGATAAAACCCAAATAAGAACCAAGAAAGATGATGCCAAGTATGCAAAGGTTTGAGCTCTCTCCGAACGATACAATTAAGTTACTCACTCGAGAGCCCCTCTTGATAGTACGGCTACCGATCCTATAACCCGGTCTCACAACTAACACCATGAGACCGGTAAGAAAGAAACCCTATCAATATCATACCTTTGCCTTGAGCATTCCACTTGAGGTGGATAATGATGATCTTGATCTTCTCAAGTTGGACCACCTTTCTTGATTGAGCTTGCTTGTTGAAGTCTTGCGGATTGCTCCCCCATACTCTACTATGGAAGAGACTCTCTTTAAGCATATCTTCACATATCCATGATCACAATAGATGGCAAGCTTCAAGCATATGTTCTCTTCTAGTTTCTCATCTTGAACTTGCGCTTTGACTTGATCAATCCTCGAATCAATTCTTCTTTCTCCATAATGATGGTGTCTTGAGGATACACATGAGAGCTCACTCAATCTTATTCTTCAAGACACACTTGACATAAGCTCAACTCCCTTAAGACCAATCTTTGGATCACTCCTTGAATAACACCTTGGTCAACACATAATATTCTTCTTACAACCTTGACTCCAACAAATGGTTCAAGCATTGTCTATGGACAAGTCCTACACATATAACTCAATGCAACCATTAGTCCATAGGGATTGTCATTAATTACCAAAACCACACATGGGGCTCGATATGATCTTTCAATCTCCCCCATTTTGGTAATTGATGACAATCTCTTTGAGAGGGTTTATATAATGAATTCAAAGAACCAAAATGGTTGTACTAACATCAAATACTACAAAAGTATGTGATGTTAGTAAAACCACCATATATAGAGCAAACTCCCCCACAATCTATGCACGTGTGAATGATCTTGATTTCATTGCATATATTGCCAACCAAGGTTGTTGGTGGAGTTTCCACTATATACTCAACCATGCAAAGCATGCAAGGCAAATGCTTAAGAACAAACCAAAGCATAAAAGCCAATTCCCTTTAAACCCTCGAAACTTCTCCCCCATTGGCATCCATTGCCAATATGGGCGAAAAACTTAGAAGGCCAATATAGTGTGAGTTCCTCCAAAACGGTGTGCATATCCAAAAGAAATAAGTGAAGACACATGCACATATACAAAGACAAATATATGAAGGAAACCAAACTATATTGAGGATCAAAGATTGCAAAAAAAAATAAGATAACACGATGGATAAACTTCAACAAATGAAGAGAGCAATCAAACAATCCAAAGAACAAATTGAATAAAGATATTATGATAAGATCGAAAAGGTGCTCCAAATAATATGAGGAAGCTCCCCAAGGTGTGTGCACAAAATATTCTATTTGAGTTGAAGTATAAGGTGCACAGACATGGAATCATCACTCCCTCAATATTATTCAAAACAAAATGATACCAAGTGAAATTAAATACTATGCTAACCGCAAAATGGTGCTTTAAATGAAATGAGGAAGCTCCCCAAGGTACATGCAAAAATTAGAATGTTTGTATTTGAATACAATTTGCACAACATGGAATCCTCACTCCCTCAATAACATTTAAAACACAACTATTTGCAAGAGATCATAGAGAAGAAATTAAGCTTACACTTGCATCAAACAAATGGTTGGGCAACAAGCAAGGGACAATATATTAAAAGGCTCAACCAAAGGAATGTGTGATAGGAATGACAAAGAATATTATAAGACTAACACAAGGATAAGCATAGAGCATCCATATAGTCTTCAATGAATGATATTGCTTAGCATTCCATCCCAACACATAAGGTTCAAGTAAGATATCAAATAAGGAGATATCATCTCTCATGTGTATAAGTTTCTAAATAGACACCATCACGAAGATAATTATCACAAAGAAACATGTACACACAAAATAGATGCTAAGAATAGAACATGATATCCAAAATGAAGTCAAGCAATATACCAATGAGATTTTTGCTTTTAAAGCATGGCCAAAGGCTCAATTTATCTTATTGTATATTGAAGAATTTCAACCACAAACATGTCAAAGACATCGCAAATATCAACAAGGGAAAGAAGATAGTTGGGATGCTTTGATAAAAACAACAAGTATCAAAATGAAGGATACCAAACGGAAGAAATAAATTTGCAATTTCATCAATATTGCACATGTGATCTTATTGAGGAATTGATATGCAAAAAGATAGCTAAGTTGACATATATGGGATAGGAGAATCATGAGCATGATTTTTATATGTTCCCAATAATATGTCCTCATCTCAACTTGCTCACATATACAATAAAGAGGTTTCATTAGAATCCTTGCAAAAAGCACAACATTTGCAAATAAAGATTTTCAATGCCATAAAACAACCTACACAAGGTTGGATACTAGAGAAGTATGCATGAAGAGATACTTGTTACCGAGATATTAATGGTAGGATGTAGTAGATAGGAGTTCTTCAATAATCCTAGCTTGCCTCAAATTATCATTTAGTCACCACTTCATCCTTATTATTGAGACAAGCACCAATATATCTCCATGTACCTAAAACAAAGTTCAAGTACAAGATGGTCCCCAAACTCATTGGGTCCAAAGTAGTTAGAAACTACAACATATAGGACAAACTCCACATAAATATGTGCATATATATATGAAATTGAATTTCATGCACATCTTAGCCGATTTAGGATTTGATGGAGCTTCTCCTATATATTTGATCAAAGAAAGCAAAGCATGCCATAAAGTATACATTTAGTAAATATGCATGCACAAGACTTTCAAGAGCCAAAGGAGATACAATTTGGACAAAACACAAAGAAGGATGAAGTGGTGAAAGGACAAGCGAGCACACACAATTGAGAAGCTACAAAAGGTTGTCCAAATTATATGAAAGAATCAAATCAACACAAGATTGACTCCAAAGTTCAACTAGTGAACCAAGCAAAAGCCAATGAGCATAAAGAATAACTAAAACACACATGCTCAAAGACATATCTCATTTTAAGAGTAAGAAATAAATAACAAGGAATGAGATCACCAACTCCCAAAGAGAGCAAGGTTCAAACAAACAAACCAAACTCTCCACACTTTTTATGATGGCACACTAAGTACCAAAAAGAAAGGATTTGTCTTCCAACAAAAACCAATACCAATTGAAATAAGCACAAAGAGTGTGTTATAACAAATATAGGAGAGCTCCCCCAAGATTAGTGCATTATTTTTGATTTTGCATTTGAATACAAAATGCACCCAAGTGGGATCATCACATCTACCTACATATAAATAACACAAAACAAGTTCAACGAAATCAAATGGAATAACAAAAGTCATAGAAGACAATGGGAGCTAAAACAAATACATTTTTGGCTAGAGATAGGGCAATTAAAAGCAATAGCCAATGTAAAGATGATCAATATACATGTGCCACATGATAGAGTACCAATTGTCTAAGAACAAGAGGTATTTGGATTTATTTCCCGGTGGTAGTTTACGCATAAATCCAAGATCATCTTCACAACAAAAAAAGCATATGGAAAAGATAAGAATTAAACACCATGCTAAAAAGATATTCTTGATAGACTCAAATAGTTAAACAATCACGCAAAGCAATGATTAGGATAACTTGAAGAAAATGGTTTTCCAACTTTGATGTAGCATTCCACATTTTAGGAAAACCCTACCAAGAAAGTATCTCACAAACAAGATCCAAAACAAGAGCAATAAAACAATTTGGCAAATTAGAACTTGTTTGAGCAAACATGCCACATAGACGCAAAATAATTTATAATATCAACACTATGTGACACAACCTCAAATATACACATTATATTGGTTTGTAGTATGCACAAAGCATATTACTCCCCCATAATGTGATAAAACATTTATTTTCACAAAATACAAATAAAATCTAACAAGATGATTAATGGACATTATAGAATTTGAATTTCTCATGAGAATGACATACCACATAGAGACTAGATAATCTTTAAATATCAACACTAAGTGGTATTCCTCATGTACACACATTTTTAGGATTGTGAAGTGCAAAGCATATCACTCCCCCAAAATGGGATGGTCCAATAATCTCTCACAAGAGCCAAGTAAGATAAAACGAGATGCAAAAGGCTCAACAAGAACAACCGTACATGGTGTGCAAACCAACATGCACATGCTTGATTACTCAAAATGAAGCAAGTAGGAAGCACAACATATACAAACATATGCAAGATACAAAACCCAACACATGCAAAGGGGCGAGTAACTTTCAAGGTAGATAAGTTGAATACATGTTACCGCAAGGAGGAACATTGGATATATGATAGAAATAAGATAATCCAAATGACCTGACTTGAGAAAATATAATTGATGAAGATCCCTTAATTCTTCATGATATAGCCAAGTCTCCAATGCCCTCCAACAACACCTATTGTTCAAGTAATGGCTTGTTGGTCCCCAACCAAGTTGGGTCCTAAGAAGTTAGAAACAATAGGTTTGGCAACCCAAATGGTTCTTTTCTTGACACCACTTTGAGCACCAACAAATTTGGCAAACACATTGCCAACCTTATCCTTGCAAAGTGAATAAACATCTTCAATTATGATAGGGTTGGATGAGTTACCACTAGTGCATGAAGAAGATAGGTGACCCTTCTCATGGCATACATAGCAAGTTCTTTTCTTCACCTTCTTCTCACTTGATTTCTCCACAAGGGGAGCATTAGCTTGATTTTTCTTGTGAAGTGACCTTTCTTCAACTTGAGGTTGAGCATGGGCTTGAACTTGAGGCCGCTTCCCTTGTTGCTTCTCACTAAGTGCCTTTTTCTTCAAAGGGCAAGATCTAACATGGTGCCCTTCAAATTTGCACTTGAAGCAAACAATCTTGGCCAAATTCTTGACTTGTTCTTGGCCCTTCTCCTTCTTGTATATTTTGGACTTCTTCTTGTTATTAGAGATAAATCCAAGTCCACTCTTGTCATTGGGGGATTTTTGCACACTCAAGATCTTGTTGAGTGTGGACTTCCCTTCATGACGTTTTTCCAAGTCTTTCTTCAATGAAGTAACTTGGGCCTTGAGCTCTTTGATTTCCTCTACATGGTTAGTGATAACACAAGTACTAGTGGAAGTAGAGGCTTCATTGTTAGAGCAACAAGGCAAGTAGGGTAATTCATCACTAGATGTAGCAATAGTATGAGTGGATGAATTACTAGGACTAGCACATGTCAATATAGCATTTTGAGAAATAGTGCTAGTGTCCACATGAGGCTCACAAGATGTTACCTTTGTGGATATAGCCTCATGAGCTAACTTTAGGCGAGCATGGGACACTAGAAGATCCTCATTAGAGCTAGATAGCTTTTCATGAATTTCTTCCAATTTCCCATACTTGCTAGTTAGCAATTCAAGTTGAGCCCTTAGCTCAACACTCTCCTTCAAAATAGATGCTTCACAAGAAGTAGAGTTAGTAGCACATGCATCATTATCATTATGAATAGGAGAAGACAACTTGGCAAGAGCGAGGTCACGTTCTTTAGTGAGTTTAGAAATAACTTCATTACATGACTCCTCAATGGATTCAAGCTTCTCCTCAAGAGAAACCCGAAGCTCTTGCTCTTCCTCTAGAGCATATTTTAAATCATGGATATCATTGGCATACTCACGCTCAAGAGAAAACATATTATCAATTTGTTCTTCCTTCATCTCAATGAGTTTCGTGCTCTCAATAGCACAACTCATGATTTCAAAGAAGTTGGGCAAAATATTTTTATGGTTATGCAAAGCATCAAAGACCACCTTACCCTTCTTGTTTAAATACTCAATATAGTCTTCTTCATTTTCCTCATCCTCACCATTGTCCTCAACATCATTATGATTTGAAGACCTAGCCATAAGGCATATGTTGGAACCGTGAGAAGAAGAAGATGAAGAAATACTTGAAGCTCCATTCAAGACCTTGTCTTGGCCCAAAGACTCTTCGGTTTCCTCTATATGGTTAGCATCGCAAATACTAGAGGAAATAGAAGCATTTGTATCATGGCAACAAGACAAAGCAAGCATATCATCATGAGATTTATTCAAGAAACATAAACATGATATGCAAGGACTATCAACACAAGCATGTAAAACATTTATGGGGCTACAAGTGTTTAAGTCCAAAGATAAAGCATTGCAATGAGATAGAGATGAAGGATCATCAAAAGTAAGCCTACTATCACCATTGCAAGTTTCATCACCACTCACCATATCATTACCTTGTGTCTTGCCACACTTTGGTGAAGTGGATGAAAGTTCATCGCGGCCGGAAGTGGAAGGAATACAATCATCCCCAATAAACTTGGACACAACCCTATGGCTAAAGTTCTCGGGTTGCACTTTACATTCAAAAGGAGAAAACTAAAAAGCTACAAAGAAGCTGAGTCTACGCCACCTCAGCATTCTGATCCGTGGTAGAAGGGGGCGCGGCAGCTTCCTCGCTAGAAGTCGACGGTGGCACCGGATCTTTCGCCGCTGGAGGTGGTGCAGCAGGCACCGCAGAGGCTGCCGAAGGAGAAATCGTTGTCAACAATGCAGGTGCCAACTTCTTCGCCTTCTCGAAAAACACCTTCATCTGGTCACGGGTGTGGCCATGAGGGGAGCTAACCCTCTCCCAGTCGAAGTCCGTACCGTGCGCAAGGGAAAGTGCAATAGCACCCTCGGCACCGCGCTTAATGGACAGCCCTTTCAGCTGGAGAGTGGGGTCTTCATCGCTGTCAAAAGACTTGGCGAGTTCAGTCAGGTTGTCCTTCGGGATTGCCATCCTTTTCTTCGGCCACAACCCGGCAAACAGCCGTGACAGAACGCGGCCAGCCAACTCAAAAGTTTCCTGGATAGATATCCAGTTTTTTCGAGTAGGTTAACCGCATCCATAAGAGGATCATCGTCCGTTTGCAGGGACGACGGAGATACCCCTGTGAATTCTAAGCAATAGAAAAGAAAAGAAGAGACAAGTGTCAATAAATACACCAGTGCGACAGGAGACGAAGACAGAAGACAAGTCGAAGAACTCACTTTCGGCAGCAGTAGACATGGTGTGGAGACGCTCTGCCACGGCCTGCTCCCGCTAAGCATTCTCCTTGTTGGCATCAGCTAAAGCCTTTTCCGCTTTCTTCGCCTCGGCAAGCGCAGATTTCTGCGACTTCTCAGCAATGGCCTTAGCAGCGGTCGCAACGTCATAAGCTTTTTGCGAAGCTTTGAGCTCTGCCTCTAGCGAAGCAATTCGAGCATTGGCGGCTGCTAAAGCAGCTGCATAGGAAGTCGACAGAGAATCAGATAGATAACAAAGGATGAAGTGTAGAAGACAAGTGGTGATTGGACATTAAAATTGTACCTTCGGAAGCTTTCGCAACCTTTAGGTACCCCGCGCACTCCGTGCCCAGGGCGATAAATCTCTTCACCAAGGCCTGATAAAAGAAGTGTGTAAGAGTAGAAGTGCATGAAAGGAAAGAAGGGAAAGAAGAATTACTTACATCATCAGAAGAAACAGTAGATGCGTGAGCTTCCAGAGAAACTTCGGCTTCTTTGGCCTTCTTTGAGCGTTTCGACTGTCGAGTTTGAGGAACCTTCCTCACGCCGGACCTAGTGGCCCTCGGCGCAACATCTGGTTTGACAGGCTCATCAATCGTCACAGGAGAAGGTGGTGGAACAGCCGTAGCATCTGTTGGTGGCTCTTCGTCATCACTACATAGAAGGTATAAGTTATGGAAACAAGGCAAGAACAAGGCAATTGAAAAGTTTGACTACAACACTTACGATGCAAGCATGTCGAAGTACTCCATATCTTCTGCACGAGCGGGGGGTTTTCCAGCCGCTGCAGAACTTGAAAGGACACAGATGTCACCTAGAGGGGGGGGGGTGAATAGGCGATATCAAATTTTACGAATGGCTTGAACAAAAGCGGAATTAAACTAGCGTTTATTTTGTCAAGCACATAAAACCTAAATAAACTAGGCTCACCTATGTGCACCAACAACTTATGCTAAGCAATACAAGTAACAAGGTGATAGCAAGATATATGACTTCAAGCACGAAGGCTATCACAATGTAAAGTGCATAAGTAAAGAGCTCGGGTATAGAAATAACCGAGGCACGCGGAGACGATGATGTATTCCTGAGTTCCTCCCTTGAAAGGGAGTACGTCTCGTTGGAGGGGTGTGGTATCGCCACAAAGGCCTAACCAACGCCACAAAGGCCTCACCCTATTCTCCGGTGTGAGCTTGCGCCACAAAGGCCTAGCTCACTCTTCCACTAAGGGGTTCCTCAAGGCGGAACCGGGCCTTTACACAAAGCTTGGGGCACGCATCCACAACTTAATTGGAGGCTCCCAAGAATAGCCACAAAGCCGTCTAGGGTTCCAAGAACCCAAGAGTAATAAGCTCACAAACTTTCACTTACTCGAATCTCCGGGGAGAACTCAAACCGATGCAACTTATGCAATGGCAAGAGCACACAAGGTGCTCAAATCCTTCTCACTCAAATCCTACCAAAGCAACTAATGCTATGGAGAAATATGAGAGGAAGAACAAAGGAAATCCACAAAGAACTCCAAGATCTAGATCCCAAGATGTTCCCCTCACTTAGAGGAGAGATTGATTGGTGGAGTTGTAGATCTAGATCTTCTCTTTCAAATCCCTCAACAAGATTCAAGAAATATGGGAGGGATAGAGAGGAATTGCAAGCTCTTGAAGGTCAAAACAATGGAGGAGAGAGAGAAAGCAACCAACCAGCCCAAGGAGGAAGAAGGGGGCTTTTTATAGGCCCCCCCACGAAATATGACCGTTACAGCCATTTAGACCGGCTAAAGCCGGACTTAACACCGGCTAAAGCCGGACAAAAATCCGGACTAAAACAGAGACGCAATCGAGCGTCCCGGTCCGGCTATTTCCGGCCCTGGGCCGGCTAAAGCCGCCCCTCCTGAAACTGGCAGAAACACCAAAACGAAAACGGCAATAACTTGAGCATCCGGACTCCGTTTTCGATGATCTTGGGCTCGTTGGAATCACAACAACAAGCTCTACAACTTTATGCAGAGAAACATCATAGTCCAAACAAGGAGCATAAAACCAAACGATGAAAGGTTTGACCTCTCTTCGAAGACAAACCGGTAAAACCTCCAAACACCAAAAACGTAAGAAGTGCTTTATGCGAAATCCGTTTTTGATGAGCTAGAGCTTGTCATGGAAATAACCACAAGCTCTAGAACCTCACATGGATAAAACCCAAATAAGAACCAAGAAAGATGATGCCAAGTATGCAAAGGTTTGAGCTCTCTCCGAACGATACAATTAAGTTACTCACTCGAGAGCCCCTCTTGATAGTACGGCTACCGATCCTATAACCCGGTCTCACAACTAACACCATGAGACCGGTAAGAAAGAAACCCTATCAATATCATACCTTTGCCTTGAGCATTCCACTTGAGGTGGATAATGATGATCTTGATCTTCTCAAGTTGGACCACCTTTCTTGATTGAGCTTGCTTGTTGAAGTCTTGCGGATTGCTCCCCCATACTCTACTATGGAAGAGACTCTCTTTAAGCATATCTTCACATATCCATGATCACAATAGATGGCAAGCTTCAAGCATATGTTCTCTTCTAGTTTCTCATCTTGAACTTGCGCTTTGACTTGATCAATCCTCGAATCAATTCTTCTTTCTCCATAATGATGGTGTCTTGAGGATACACATGAGAGCTCACTCAATCTTATTCTTCAAGACACACTTGACATAAGCTCAACTCCCTTAAGACCAATCTTTGGATCACTCCTTGAATAACACCTTGGTCAACACATAATATTCTTCTTACAACCTTGACTCCAACAAATGGTTCAAGCATTGTCTATGGACAAGTCCTACACATATAACTCAATGCAACCATTAGTCCATAGGGATTGTCATTAATTACCAAAACCACACATGGGGCTCGATATGATCTTTCAGAACTCGATGAAGCAATTTCGTCGACACGTTTCCTTTTCTTGTCGACACCAACATCTTCAGCAAGTACAGGAGGAGTCGATGTCGATGAGCTGGTTTCCTCTTCTGAATCTTCGACATCATTTCCGTCCTGACTTTCGTCAGCCTCGGGGGCTTCAGATGCAGGAGAGGCTAGATCAGCCGGAAGGGGCCCTTCCTCTGGAAGAGGAGGACGCGAAACAAGAAATTGGTGACCCTGTATATAAATAAGTAAGCAGAGTGCAAAGTCAAATAATGATGCAAGTCGAAACAAGCAAAAGTTTGAGAAAAAGTGGACGTAAAAATACATACCTCAGGAAGAGGGTGCACAGAGTCGAAAAAATCAGCGGCTAAATCCGCAACTGCGTGTTCCTTTGTGAGCTTGGTGAGATTCCAGACTCGCTTGTCGACATCTTCTTTCAACATCAGGTCTTCAGATATGCGAGTAGGATCTTCCAAGTCAGAGAAACTCCAAAGTTTGGAAAGGCGGTGCTGTAGGGGTTGAACTCGACGTTGAATAAAGAACGCCATGAGTTGCATACCCGATAGAGCCCCCCTTGACCTCCTTTTAAAGATTTGATACGGGAAAGAAGAGGAAGAATTTCTTGTGCTTCCGCATCTGAGGGGAGTGCATCCCATGATGTCAATTTCTTTATCTCTTGGGAAGCATCAAAAGGAGGCAGGCCAAATTCATCTCCAGGAGAGGATTTGCGGTCCTTGATATAGAACCACTTTGTCCTCCATCCCTAGACAGACGCGGCCATGGAAAATTCAAAGTATTGCGCCTCAGGGCGCACAGAAACGACGGCTCCACCCAGTTCAGGTTTCCTAGCCAAAGAAACATTGGGGCGGAGTCGAAAGATTGATCTCCAGAGAAGGAAGTGGGGCTCATTGCCCAAAAATGACTCGCAAAGAGTCACGAAACAAGCAATGTGGAGAAGGGAATTTGGTGTGAGCTGATGGAGCTGCACACCGTAGACAAATAGCAGCCCACGAAGAAACTCGTGGGCAGGAAGGGACAAACCGCGGAGGAGGAAAGCAAGGAACATTACCCGGTAACCGCTCGGGGGCTTCGGGATCCGTTCGGTAGTGGGAAATTTGATGGAATCTTCAGCAGCGATGAGGCCGTCCGCCGTGGCCTTCTCCACCTCCTTCTTGGTGATGGTGGAGCGAACCCAGTTGGTGGCAGAGGACTTGGCCATATCGCTCTTGGTGGCCAGATGCTTCACGCGCATTCAGCACAAAAGTGCGCTTGGGGGCTCCGCAAGAGAGGAAGAGGCAGAGGAGATCGGCAATGGAGGCGGTGGAGGCAACGAGCTGGTAAACAGTACGATTCCCCACTATGCCATTTATATATCTTCTGGGAGAAGGATCGTGGGCTGAGACGTGGCGCAAAGATCGGAAACGGCAGCCCACCAACGGTCAAAAATCGTGCAGCCCGTTAAACGGTCACAAAATCGCGGAAGTTACAGTGTTACCCATAAAACGGTTCGCACTGATGAAGAGCTACGTCATCATTGACGCGATAAAGTAAATATATAAAGGTAAAAGGATGGCGCCGACAAATGCTGAATTTATGAAAAGGATCATCTATGAAGGATTTTTGGTTATAGCCTTGGGGGCTGTTACTTTCAAAAAAGTCGAATAGAACTCTTCATTAAAGTAGTGGACTAATACTCGACGACAAGGTGTTCTTGAAAGTATCTCGAGTTGAAGAATCTTGAAGTTGAAGTGTTTCGAGTTAAAGTATGACGAGCTACATTATGTCTTGAGCCTATACTCGAAAAACCCTTTTTCGACTATAGCCTCGGGGGCTACTCCCATCGGGAGCGCTGAGCGCGCACCCGACGATATTCATTGGTAAAGCATTGGAGATTGGAGAAGTGTTACTCCCATCGGGAGCGAGTTTTTTGGTTGTAGAAACCCGAATATTTTCAGTCAAAATTTGACTGCGACATAATATTCTCGAGTTGCGTTATCGCAACGAAACTCGAATGCCGTGACTTGTCACGAAGGTAAGACCCCGGGATCCGTCCTGTGTGGCCTGGTATACGCACATGGATGCGCTCTGCTGGTATGTATCCGTGTCTACGACGCGAAGAAAATCCTGGTGGACGCACTAGGTACCCTGAGAACCACTGGAATTCATTCTTTGTAAGTCCTAAATGCGGCAAAAGAATGGATTTGACCGGTATCCCGAATTCAAGTCCAAGGGGATTGAATTTGAAGTAGGTGACAAGTATCTGTTCCGGCAGTTAACTGACATCTTGATCCGTCAGAGTTGTCAGGCTTGCTCATCAAAACCCCTTGCGAAAGAACATCATGAAAATAAGTCGAAAAGACTAAGTCGAAGATTTGAAGATATGAAGAAGTCGAAGAAATTGATCAAGTCGAAGATTTAAAGATTAGAGATTTAACCTGAATTTATAATTCTGGTAGAATCTCAGGGGCTACTGACAAGGGTATAGTTAATAGAGCCCGTTAGTTGAGTACCCCTGAGGCCCGATAAGCTAGGCCCAATTGTAATGATAGTCGAATACGAGTTATTACCGTATGTCGATATTGTAATCTGTATCGTACCCTACCCGATCCTCGAGACCTGGCCACCTATATATAGGGGCCAGGAGGGGACGGTGGAGGGCAGATTGAAAGCAAGCCAGGTTGAACACCCAAGTTTACTTTCGATACACACCTATTTCGACTAACTTTACCTTCGAGTTCATCCGACGCCCTGTCTCCCCGATCCTAAGTCCTTTATCTAGGACATTTGTCGAGTTAACCCTCGTCAATCGGTGACGATGCATGTGAGAACCCAATATTTTGAGTTACAAATTAATTTAAGTTAAGTAAAATTTAGCTTCTAAGTATCTTACTTTTGCTAAACCTAGTTTAATCCTTAATTTAACAATCTGCATGGAATTGAAAATAGAGGATTCAATTGAAATAAACCTAATATTGATTGTGCATGTACGCTAGTAGTACCAATCCAAGAATGTATCGATTGAGCCAGCTAGGAACTAGTTAGCTAGTGGAGTAGTACGCGTTGTGTTTGGACACGTTACTAGCTGAATCATCATTGTATTCTTGCGTGGAGTCTTGCATGGAGGCCAGCAGCTGAGTGAAACCCAAATAAAACTGTTTGCTGTTGTATCTTTAGTACTCCACCGAAGAGTCCAGCGGCAGCTGATTATTTTATCAGTTCAAGTCGGCAAACGGCAAAGCGGCGAGGTTCGAGTCCTATAAATAGTTGCGCTGCTACACTTTGAACACTGTTTCACCACATCACGGATTAGTTGGGTCGAGAGAGTGAGAACCAGAGCAGAGAGAATCGCTAGGAGAGGAAGTACACAAGACCATACTACAGGAGAGGGCTTGCGTACTTAATTTGGAGAATCGTCTCGCTGCAGGACTTCTGCGTATCATCTATATGAAGTGGTTTTCTCTGTACTCGGCGTATAAACTCAGCAGCGGTGGTTTTTCTTGGAGATTATATTACAGTGGATTTTATTCTTTAACCGAGGCAAGTAGACAGCTCCAGCTCCCTGATCTCTGAATCTTGCAAATAGATACTTTCCTCTTCTCTGAAACCTGCAAGTAGTGCTCTCCTAATTTCTGTATTCTAATTCATTGATATCTCGTTTGATAACCATACATCAGTATATATATATCTGTCACATGATTTGATCTGCTGCCACTTGAGAAACTCGTTGGATCAAATGACCCTTGTTATCTTCTTGATCATTGTGCTTTGGAGAGAGTAGTTGCTCTCAAAGATAAAATCAGCTGATGATGTTGTAGGAGCTCGGTTGAGCCATGAGCATAGCCATTCCATTTCATTCTGATGATTCTATTGTCAATCCATCCCTTATATTGTTCCATTGGTATTGGTATCACGACGGCAAACGTATTGTACCGGTCACAGTTCAGGTATGGGACTGTCTGTGTTCTCCGTTAGGGACGACCTTGTTCGGGAACGTGTCGATGATGGATCCGTAGGAGCGATCAACATCAGTAGGTTCAGGTGTTCGGGTCTTAGCGGGTAAAAGAGCACTGCTCGGCTAACACTCATGTGGAGTTAGTCGAGACTGTCGATGTCGGAGTACCCCTCTGCAGAGTGTAAAAGCGTGAATATTCACCCCTATGACTCCCGGGTAGGGAAGGCTTGCTGTCATGTGTGATACCGAGTACTATTCTGTTCCAGTTATTCTATTGTTCATTTCAGTCAAATTCACTTCCTTTGGTATTTCATTGAAAGCCAGTTCCGTATATCATTTTTTTATTGATCATTATTTGTTCTTCTGTGGTATCTACTTGCTGAGTATGTTTATCATACTCACCCAGCTCCCCTTTATGTTTTTGGATGCAGTCGATGTTTTCAGAGTGACGCAGCGAAAACGGGTTGGGAAGCGAAGTAGAGAACTCATATTCCTTTGTACATGTAAATTAAACTTGTAAAATTGTTGTATATAAGCTTCTCGATCCACTCTGCTGGTTTGTACCTGCTTTCTTAGCTTTGCGTGTGTATATGCCTCTCGGTGTATAGGCGCGCGGCGGCTGTCATTCTACCGAGCCGGGTCTCGGGGCGTGACAATGCATTCTTGCGACATGCACCTTTTAGGAGGCATCATCACAAGACTCCCCTCTTTGGATCCTCAATTTCTGCTAGGTTGTCGGCCCATCATCGATTCTCCTTGGGCTGCTGTTTTTGGTGTAGTGGAGGTTTGTTGGTGTGACAAGGCCCTGATTGCTCTGGTGCAACAAAAGTCAAGACTCCCTCATCCTAGATCAAGCTGCGCATCGGCTTGACGTTTTATGGGTTGTGTTGAGTTGTTGGTTTCGATGTGCACTTTGCGTGTGTTGTAACCCATGGTGTAACTCCTAAGTCCTAACCGGTTGATGGATTCGTTAATTCAAAGCCGAGATCATTTCGAGCCTTCCGTCTAAAATAAGATTTTTTACAGGGATAAGTGTTTGAATTGATATTATTTGGTATTCGTGTCAATGTTTTTTTCTTGCTAGGGAAAAAATACCGGTGGGCAGCAGTAACTCTGGTTTTAGGAAATGGTAAAAACACCAGATATTACCTTTTGATATTTATCAATGGAATTTATAAACTTATCCGTAATTGATCAAAAAAACAAATTTAAGAAAATTATGTGAGTATCAAAAAATTGATGTGTTAATGAATTTAGTGGTGGTAACTGATAAAACCGGCTTTCGGTGAAATTTAAAAAGTTAAAGCCTGATTCGCATTGACGCCACTATATACGGATGTTTATCGTGTTTTTGGCTCACTGGAAAAGGAACGAGATAGGCGCGCACACACATACGGCAACCATGTAGTACAAGACATCTCATGCGTTTCGTGCGAGTTGTCTCTTGGAACCGTATAGGATACGAGTTTGATGCTACCGCGTGTACATAAAAAAAAATCGTTTTTTTATGCAGGTCCTTTTTACACCGCCAATGTTTAGAGGTGGAGTATGTACAATAAAGGAATAGTAAGATTAAGATCCTTATATTTGAAAAAAAAAATCTTGTTTTTTTTTTGACAGTAAAAAATCTTGTTTTAAGCACTGGTTCAACGTAAGCACGATGCGCAAAAATAGGCTACATGCTCGTGCTTCCAGGGAAAACTAGTCTGGCCCCAACCAGCAGGGCCGGCCGACCGGCCACGTTTAAATTCTAGCACCAGCCACACTTTAGGGCATGTACAGCGCATAGACGCCTGAGCGGGCGCTTGAGAAAATAAAAATAAAGATTTATTACTTAGCATCACCATTAGCGTCCAGGTATCCAACGTTAGGCGCTTAAATTTTGGCTTAAATACAGCTAGCTCGAGTCATTACAAGGAAGGAAAAAGGCCTAAGCGTCCGGCGTTAGAAGTTGCGTCGATGCCAAGCTGAATCCTGGGCTCATCCGGGAATTAGCGATAACTACTGGGATTTTGACCCTAGCGTCTCATGTTAGCGCCTCCATTGGGGATGCCCTAGTATACTTGTACAGTAAAAAAAGTGAGAGCCACACAGAGAGTGGAAGAAGCTGCACCACTGCTGTAGAAAGAAAGTCACATGCATATCTTCTCTCACTTCAAAGCTTGACGTGACCCGAGCGGCTAACTCACATGCAGTACTCTGATCTCTGAAGATTATTCGTTGGATCGAAACGAAAAGAGGAAATCGAATTGACGAGTGGACAGAGGTCCGTGACGGAGCATCAAAGGGTGGGACCCATATTCGTTGGCACTCCGCAGATGAGACCGACGGCTCGCTTGGTCCAGTGGCAAAGCTACACACGATCGTTCGTCCGGCCGGCCGTGCTCAGCTCCATCCGCATATTTCGAGGCACTGGCTGCCGCCTCCTGCTATTTTTATCCTACCTTCCACTACAGGAATAAAGAGATACGCCGACGGCCAATTGTCCTCGGCGTAGCTATGTTTTGTCGTCGGCGTAGTATACGCCGAGGGCTGTCCTCGGCGTAGATGCCCCTCGACGGAGCTCTGTTTTACCGTCGGCGTAGCATTTGCCCTCGGCGTAGGCTATGCCGAGAGCAAAGCCGTCGGCATAGCTCCGTTGGCATAGCCTATTTATATATTTTTTACGCCGACGGCACCGACATTTGGCCGTCGGCGTAGACGCTGGCCGTCGGCGTCTTTCACCATTCCTGTAGTGTTCAGTCAACGACTGATAATGTGTCTCCCTACACACTGCATGGCACCATGCACGAGTGACGAGTCAAAACTCAAAAGGTCACTACAGGAATGCAGCAGTATGCCGACGGCTTTTGACCCTCGGCGTCTAGAAGTTTGCCGTCGGCGTATGATACGCCGAGGGCAGCCGTCGGCGTATCGCCTCGGCGTAGACCTCCCTCGGCGGAGGCGTGCTGGCCCTCGGCGTATCGGCGGCCCTCGGCGTACAGGTGCTATGCCGACGGCTGGGAGGGCCCTCGGCGTACAGGCCCTCGGCGTACTGGATCACGGCGGTCGTCAAGCAAACGGCAGCTAGGGCATACGCCGAGGGCTATGCCGTCGGCGTCTAGGGACACGTGGCTGGTGGTGAGGGACTCCGAGCGAGGGCATACGCCGAGGGCTATGCCGTCGGCGTCTATGGACACGTGGCTGGCAGTGAGGGACTCCGTGTGAGGGCATACGCCGACGGCCTTACCCTCGGCGTAGGGGGGGCTAGACGCCGATGGCCTTGCCCTCGGCATAGGCCTTACCATTTGGGCGTATGGCACCCTCTACGCCGACGGCAATGCCCTCGGCGTATGGGGGCCCAGATTTTTTTTATTTTCCAGATTTGCTGGTTCCACAGCATCAAATGCACATAAATATATATAAAAATATATATGCCATACACAGAAATCTGTTGCAAGTGCCATACACATAAATATATAAATTCATAGATGGCATACATAGATGATCAAGTAGCGACACGACAGACAAGTAGCGACACGACAGACAAGTAGCAACACACAAGTAGCAACACGCAAGTATCGACATGCAAGTAGCGACACACATAGTATCTCAAGGCGGAAATCCCTACTACTCTGGAGACGGGGTCGGGGTGAACCCGAGATCTCCCCTAGTGAAAGTAGGTTGCCGATGTTCTGCGAAATTACGCCCAGTAGAAGCTGCAGAAGAACCGCCAGGAGAAGTACCAGTAGGAGTAGTACCATGAGAACGGCCAGGAGAAGGACCATCGGGATGGACCGGTGTCATCTGACGCCCACCCCGCGAGGCAAAGGAAGATGCCGTTCCCTACATGTTCCCTAGATGTTAGCAACTTGCGAGGCAAAGGAAAGCGGCAACCATTGGTTTGGCAAAAGAACTTACCGCCGTCGATGCGTAGTAGGTCCTAGCGAAAGTATCCCTCGATGGCATCAATGGCGCCGGCCCCGGTATGGGAGGCTGCTCCCCTACATCGAAACTCGCTCCAGATCGCATAGCCATCATCGACGCCTGCAAGATAGTTTAGATGTGGGACTTGTCATCTTTTTCAAGCTAGGGGAAGTGGGACTTGTCATCTTTTTCAAAAATAAAGGTTCAGACTTACATGTAGATACGCCATGTAGGCCGTAGTCGCCTCCTGGTGCAGCCGAAAGGCCTCCTGATATTGCTCATGAGCCGCATCAAAGGCCGCCTCGAAAGCAGCCTACCATTTCACAAACAATGAATATCATCAGCACTTATCCATGCAGGACCGAAAGTCGCAAAGAGGATGGAAATGAGGAAAACTTACATCATATCTGGGTCGACGAGGCTGGTCACGAGGCGGGATAGGGGCGCTGTCAGGGGTGAGGACCGCCTTGAGGCGCGTGAAGCTCGTGGTGAGGGAATGCTTGACCTTTGAATTAAGCATCTTGAGACGGCCATGCTGCAACCCGTGCCCCGACAGGACCAACGACTCCTCGTCGGTCTCCGCGCGTCTAGGGTCATCCACCTCCGGGTGACGAGACTGCACCATCTGGCAGTAGTCCTCTATCTGCTCCCCGGCGTTGCCGTAGTACTGGGGGGGCGTCCGGAGGCGCCGAGGCAGCGGGCTTCTTCCTCCGCATCATGTCATATACCGTGACATCGTAAATCTCCTCCCCTGGCGGTGCCTCGGCCACCTGCATGACGAGAAAATAAATGTTATGCATATAAAGTTGGAACATGACGGGAAAATAAATGTTATGCATGATTCCATGTATGTACATACCATCTTCCCCCTGAAGCGATCAAAGCTGCGGTTTCCCGCACAGTGTGTTCCACCGTCGCCTCGGTTATCCGAGTTCCGCATCGACACGGCTGCAAACTCCTCGTCTGCCCTGAGCCACCTCGTACTAACCAGCTCCGCCCATGCCTCTCGATGCGCCTCAGCCCATTCAGGGACAACCTGAAAATGCAATACTCAACTCAAGATAATGCAATGGCAAGTTAACAGCAATATAGGATCTCATTAATATTTCACTCACCGACATGAAGTCATCCAGCGACATCTCGAAGTCGGGATTAGGATTTCGACCAACAATGTCCTCCTTCTTGACCCTCTTTCCCCTTTCAGCCCAGAACTGACTAGCGGCCGTTACCTTATGGTTGTACCACACCTGCGGTGTCAACTTCTCACAAGCTCTAAGCAAAGTCCGGTCTGCCCTCTGCGCATCCTCCTCATCCACGCGATAAAAGCACTTCAATCATGCATAAAACAAATGTGAGAGTCATGAGTTAGCACATTGGTTCATCACTATGAATGAAACTCGAGAAATATGTCTTACCCAAAACTTGGTGATCACAGCCTCAGCAGCTGTCCTGAAGCCTACGCCCGGAGCAGCCTGGTAGTCTGCCCAAGTAGTGGCTAGCTTCGGCTCGCCACCAGGGACCATGTCGAGGGGAGTGTATTTCCCCGGCCAGAACTTCCTAATCAGAGCTCCAACCATGCTGTTAGGTAGGCGGCCCTTGCTCCCCGGTGCAAATGTCCAATTGCTGCACATAAATCAAACATTAGTACACATGCCAAATTGTTTATGACCAAAATGAAATTACATGTTCAAAATTGCCAAATTAGTACACTTACCTAACGCCATCAGGAATGATGAGGGTCTTCGCCTCCTGGGTCTTAGGCTCCCTCCTCTCATCAGGGACGCACGATTCCCCACGAGTCCTCAACTTCTTTGGCCTCGCGTCCCCCTCGTCCTCCACCTCGTGTCTAGACTCCGACTCGTGTCTAGAGTCCGACTCGTGTCTAGAGTCCAAGTCGTCCCCTCTAGACGGCCCCTCTAGGAACAACTCAGGAGCAACGTCGCCAGAAGCAGAGGGTGGTGGGTCAAAGTCCACTCCTCCCCCGCCACCTCGTCCTCGTCGTCCCCCTCGTCCTCGTCCTCCTCCCGCACTGGCAAGATCGGGGTAACGCGGATTGGGAGTCGGCTCTCTCCCACTCCGTCTAACATTCTTCTTGCGCTGGTGCATCTCCTTAAGCAAGGTCGCCGAGTTTGCCTTGCCGCTGCTCATATTGTTCAATCACCTGCATTGAGAAAGAGAAAACAATTAAGCATGTTGACAAATAAATACTAAGTATAAAGGCATAATGCAAATAAATACTAAGTATGTTGACAATTAAGAAGTATGTTGACAATTAAGAAGTATGTTGACAATTAGGAAGTATGTTGACAAATAGGAAGTATGTTGACAAATAAATCCTAAGCATAAAGATATAAAAGACCCTCACCAGTCATCATCACTCTCATTCTCAATTTCAATTTCATTTTCTTTCTCACTATCACTATCACTATCTTTTGAGTAGTAAGTTTGAAGCTCGTAGACGGGTGGAGGCTCATCGATGGGGTCATTCTCCGCATGTAACTTCTCGAGCATATTTATGTCCTTTAGATCCACCACTGCCTCACCACGAGTTTCTGCATCGTCTTTGAGGTCCTCAAGCACTACCGGTTCTAACTCAAAGTGACCAAAGTCCTCTTGCTCTTGATAGAAAATTCCCTCGTATGTTACAGGGTCAATATTGTTGTAATCGTCCTCGGAGGGAATTGGTAGGTTACCATGTGGCGATACCTGGAACACGACTTCCCAACCCTTGAGCTCCGCTTTCTGGCATGGGTATGGCAAATAATAAACTTGCTTAGCTTGGTGAGCCACAACAAAGACATCGGCTCCGCTATAGGTGGTTGAAGGCCTAACTTCAACTAACCCAATAGACTTGGTACTTCTCTGTCCACCCCTTGGGTCGAACCAATGACACTTGAACACAACGAGATTGAGTTGTATGTTCGTACGATTGAATGTCAGCTCGTATACATTCTCTAGCCTTCCGTAGTAATCAAGGCCATCGGCTCCTCCGGTGAAGACCCCAGTATTTACAGTTTTTGGATTCGCTCGGCCCTTCTGGTGTGCCTCTGTATGGAAGCGAAATCCATTCACATCATACTTTTCATACTTCATAACGTCACGGTTACAACCTTGGGAAACACATCTCAACTCATCTGTCATCTCAACATTGCCATCAGCTCCCTATAAGTACAGTTTGAATTTATTGTGTGCATTAGTTACGTGGAATAAGAGGGACAAGTCACGTTTTGCAATGTAAGAGAGACAGGTTAGAAATTACTTTTTTCATGAACCATGACGTAAAGTTTATTTTATTTCCGGGAGCACCCTCTTTCAGTAGAGTGTCCAACTCCGCGGGAGAGAGATCCGTCGTTCCCGACCACTGTTCGTCCGTGAATTCGCTAAAAGGAGAAAATAAGCATTAGACCGAGACCAGGTTAGTAGATGCAAAGTAATTTGTACACCATTTTACCTAATGAACTCGAGCACTTCCTTCATGTTCATAAGCACGTAGAGCATAATGCAATCCTTCTCTTCCTTCTCCAATTTATATTTTTGTCCTCTACCGGCCTTGCCACCGGGATATTGGAATAGTTCGAGCTTGGGGTCATTCTTGGGTACACCGACATTGTAACGAGAGACCGGGTTATGCAGAGTGGGAACTTCATCAGGATAATACGTTGTCGCGGCGTCTGCCATCTCCCGAAGGCATGTTGCCTCGCCTATGCATGCTTCAATCTTGGCTTTGTTTCCAGTTATCCTCCGAATATACTTAAACTCTCTCTCAATACAAAACTGCCAACGAAACTGCACCGGGCCACCCAATAGTGCCTCGTTCGCGAGGTGAACAATGAGATGTGCCATTGGAGTAAAAAACCCTGGCGGAAAGATCATCTCCAAATTGCATAGCAACTCTGGCACTTGAACCTGCAGCTTCTCAATAACCAGAGGACATATCTGCTTAGCACAGAGCGTGCGGAAGAAATGGCTCAACTCTGCAAGCACTCGCCAGACTTTCTCGGGGAGATACCCTCGAACCATCACCGGCATTAGCCTCTCAATCCATATATGATAGTCATGACTCTTGAGCCCGGTGACTTTTCCAGTCGAAAGATTAACTCCCTTACTTATATTCGAACAATAACCATCAGGGAACATCATGACGTATTTGAGCCACTTGAATGCCTCCTTCTTTTGGGTGGAATCAAGGCAGAAGTTGGCACGCGGCTTGAACCAATTCTTTCGACGGCCAGTAGGAGGCTGCATGTAGAATCTCTTCCTATCACAGAGCTTCTCAACATCGACTCTAGCCTTGACATTATCCTTTGACTTCCCAGGAATGTTCAGGACTGTGTGAAAGAGGGACTCCCCGACATTCTTTTCGGTGTGCATCACATCGATGTTATGGGGAAGTTCGAGGTCCTTGTAATACTCGAGCTTCGTGAAGGCTGCCACGTGAGTCCAGTTGTGCGTTACACCATATCCCTCAAATTGATGGACATTTCCCGGCTCCGTACGCACGAGAGCACGTAGCTCGGCATCAACAGCTGCACCATCAAACTTTGGCACCTCTTTTACTTCATGCACAACTTTGCCCTTCTTAAAGTTCTTTATGTCTTCTCTGAACGGATGCCTCCTTTTGAGAAACTGTCGATTCGTGTCAAACGCAATATACTTGCCACCTGAGTTTAGCCAAAGGAACTCAAGTCGGTGCCTGCACACTGGGCATGGCCACTTACCAGCTGTACATCATCCGCATGTTAAGGCGTATCCGGGCATGTCATGCATGGTATACTGCAACCAAACTTTCATGTAGAAGTTTGTCTTTGATGCTCGGTCGTATGTCAACGTCCCGTGGTGCCAAGAGTGGTTCAAATCATCCACAATCGGCTGCATGTAGACACTCAAATTCTTACCCGGGTAATCGGGCCCTGGAATGATCAGCGACAAAAACATGGTCTTCCTCGTCATTAGGACTCCGGGAGGGAGATTGAGTGGAATAACAAACACGGGCCAGCAGCTGTAATTAGCAGTCGACATTCCATATGGATTGAAGCCATCTGTTGCTATCGCAATTCTGACATTCCGAGCATCAGCTGCCTTATCGGGGTATTTTTCATCGAAGTTCTTCCATGCCTTACCATCAGATGGATGTCCCATCTTCCCCTTATCGATTCTCGTCCCCTTCTTGTGCCACGTCATCTGTTTGGCGGTCTCCTCGCTCATGTAAAGCCGCTGGATTCTTTTTATGAATGGGAGATACCGAAGAATCGACTTCGGGATCTTTGACTGTCTCACCTGACCATCCTTTCCCTTTACCTCTTCATATCTGGAGGCCTTACAAATAGTACAATAATTGTCCTCCGCAAACTGTTTCCAAAATAGAAGGCAACCTTTTGGACAACACTCTATCTTTTGATAACCCATGTTGAGCCCTTTCATGAGTCTCCTTGTCTCGTGCAGGCTTTGAGGCAGACAATGCCCTTTCGGCAACATGTTACCAGTTGTTCTCAGACTAGCTTCGAAGCCGTTACGGGTGGTGGAGTACTGGGTCTTGTCGGCTAGACACTGAGAGATGGCATCGAGCTGAGAAATCGACGCACCATCGTACAGAGGCTTCTTAGCCGCGGCCAACATATCATAGAAGGCCTTCGCAGTTGGCTCTGGTTCCTCCGGTTCTGGCGGTTCCTCCGGTTCTGGCGGTTCCTCCGGTTCTGGCGCTTCCTCCCATGAAGGTGGCGAATCCGGCATGTCGCCATGGATGAGATCATCTAGAAGGTCTCTGACCCCATCGTACTCATTGCCATTGAGCCGCTGCCGCATGACGTCCCTGATGCGTGGTGAATGACCAGCCCGTTGGGAACCCCAAGAGGAAGGTGTGATGAGTATAGCAGCTAGTTTTCCCTCAGTTAAGAAACCAAGGTTTAATATCGTTCTTGAAGAAGAGGGACGGTGACGACTGAAGGTGATGCGGACTAGCTTGCGACAGCAGCGGACAATTTATATATGGCGCCTCGTCCAAGCTTTGCTTGCTAGCTGCAACGTGGAACCTGCACACACACAAACAAATACTTTGCTCCCAACTTGCGATGAGGTTGTCAATCTCACCGGTTTGCTTGAAACAAAGGTTATGAGTGTATCGAGTGGAAAACAGTAGTAATATGCGAGTAAAGTAAACAGTGCGGGAAAAGTAAACAGGTGATTGCAATATGATTAAAATAGGACCGGGGTCCACAGTTCACTAGTGGTGTCTCTCCATAGATAAATAACATGCTGGGTAAACAAATTACAGTTGGACAATTGATAGAATAAAGATAACGTGATATGTCAAGAAGATCACTATGAGATTTACTCTGGGCATTACAACAAAATACATAGACCGCCATCCAACTGCATCTATGACTAATAATCCACCCTCGGGGATATCATCCGAACACCCCAAAAGTATTAAGTTGTGAACAACAGATAATTGCATTAAGCAAAGTGTGTAATGTAAACAAAGCATATGCCCTTGAGCATATGAATGTTGTTTTCTCCCTAGTAGCAACAGCACATCTACCACCTTAGAGGTTTCTGTCACTCCCCAGGTGAAATAGAGGCATGAACCCACTATCGAGCATAAATACCCCCTCTTGGAGTCACTAGCAACTACTCGGCCAAGATAGCTACTAACAATGGAGAGCATGCAAGATCATAAACAACATAGAGATAACAAAAGATATAATTCAGTACAGCAACTTAATCATAAACACCAGTATTCATCGGATCCCAACAAACCAACATCATAGTATTACATAACGGTGATCTCAATCATGTAGGGCAGCTCATGAGATCTAAACATGAAGCACATGGTGGAGAAGACAACCATCTAGCTACTGCTATAGACCCATAGTCCAAGGTAGACTACTCACTCATCGCTCCGGAGGCAAGCATGGCGATGAAGAAGACCTCCGGTGGCGATTCCCCTCTCCGGCAGGGTGCCGGGAAGAGCTTCTGGACCCTCCCGATCTTCGGGTCGATGGCGGCGGCGGATCGCGATGTATTCTGGAAAACGGATCGGGGCCTTAGGTTTTTCTCGTCAGGGGGTATATGTAGGCGAAGGGGGGCTGTCAGAGGTGGAGCCACGCGGCCTCACACGGGCTGGCGCGGCCAGGGGCCAGGCCACGCCGCCCCTGTGTGTGGGGGCCACGTGGCCCCCCTCCGTCAGGTCTTCGGATGTTTGGGAGCTTCCCGGTGAAATATGACTTCAGGAACTTGTTTCGTCCAATTCCGAGAATATTTCCTGTGTATCACTTCTGAAACACAAAAACAGCAGAAAACAGGAAACTGGCACTGTGGCACTTCGTTAATAGGTTAGTTCCGGAAAATGTATAAAAGTACCACTAAGTGTAACGAAACAATAGGCAAATGGTGTAAAAACAAGCATGGAGCATCAAAAATTATAGATACGTTTGAGACGTATCAAGCATCCCCAAGCTTAACTCCTGCTCGTCCTTGAGTAGGTAAGTGATAACAAAAGAATAATTTTTGAGGTGACATGCACCTACACAATCTTGATCATATATGTAAGCATTGATGAGCTGGGATCAATAGAACTTAAAACATGGGCATGAAAGATATAATCATGACAATAAGAACTTAGCAACCATGTTGTAAACATGCAAATGAACACAAACAAAAGATCATGATAATGAAACAATGAAAGTCAAACGTGTGTTCTAATCATAAGGAAAACATACAAATGGTTTTCAGCTTGTCCTTCAAAGAGAGCAAAACATAAATGCATAGGACACCTCAAAGTTTAAGAGGGCGACTAGATACAAATAATTTAAGAACAAGTGAAACCAACAATATGAGTCAATCAATGAACCTTGGGACAATGCATATCACACTAAGAATGACAACTATGCTCTCTTAATGGTGCATAAAGAAAGAAGGTGGTGACTCAACATAAAAGTAAAAGAAAGGCCCTTCGCAGAGGGAAGCAGTGATTGCAAGTTTTATAACCTTCAAAAATTATGGTACTTACCGGCTTTGAGCTCTCATTGCCCCCATCATAAGCATCTTGAATGGTTAAAGTTAATGCGAGAACAGTTATGATGCATATGCTTGACAAATCATAAGTTGAAAACCTCGTGTCCCGTGAATACGAGTACCCAAACCATGCTAATTTACTTAGAGTCCCAAGCAAGGCTCTTGTCATTGTAAGTATATGCGTATCATTGAGAACCGCCAATGGGGTACCTCCGTGCCCGATGACATGGAACAAGCCCACACCAAAATGACAGGACAAGCAGACAATGAACACCTCGACATCTCTTTTATTTGCTATATTGTTTAGCTTTTTATTGTGAGATGCGTCGTCGAATGTTCACCATGGGTATGCTGCAAATTTCCACCATGAATTATGCATGGCTTAGATTGGCGGCCCGGCGTTTCCCTAACACATATAAAAACTCCATGATCCTCACAAGATTCCCAATTCATTTCACACAGCGGGCATCCATAAACAAAAGATCACGATATCAACTCAAAAAGAAGTGCAATGTTGAAAGCTTGCCCCATGACGGCATGGCTGGGCTAGAATCCAACTTACAACTTGCAAGCATAACAACTCAACATAAAAGACCACAATGTCAAAATTTTAAGAACAGGAAAAAGTAAAGTGTGCCTTCCGGTTCGTGAGAGCTTTACTGACCGAATTTCGCATAACACTGGTAAGAGTTTAATTTGAAGAGAATATAAAAGCAAGTCAAATTTACTTGGAATAGCAAATTGCTAGTAGGTATGTATGGTGGACATAATGGAAAACTTTGGCTTTTAGGAGTTGGATGCACGAGTAGAGCTCATACTCAGTACAAGGCGAGGGCTAGCAAAAGACTGGGAGCGACCAACTAAGAGAGCAATAATGGCCATAATCATGCAAAGCGACAAAGCGACATTAAAAGAAGCATATGATGGCATCAAAAGTCAAAAACTAAATGATCATGAAGGCTAATGGCGACTTTGGAAGAGTCTAACATGTGTGAGCATGCGCCAAGTCAACCCAAATAAAGCATCAAGGAGAAAACCAAAATAATGCTTCCAAACAATAAAAACAACGCATGATTTTTTCAAAGGCTCATTAAGCAATCTCAGTTATTTGAGACAAGTTATGCTACAGCAAAACCACTAAGCATACTATCAAAAAGACATCAAGCATGACATGAAAAAGCCTAAGCCGCAGTCTACACAAGCTCCTTCTTGTACCACTATTTTGCACAAAGCTTTTTCTCTTTTCCAACACCATTTGAAAATTTTATAAACACCTCTTTTGATGAAAACCAATGAAGACCAGAGGCAAAAATACACCTTGATAAAAAGATATGACAAGATCTGAACGCAAATCAAGGCGAAAACGAAAACCAAAAGCAGTAGCAGAAAAAGAAGAATGCTCAATTTTGAATAAGAGTGAAAACTAGAGCATTCTTTGCAAATGAAAACGAGTACATCTCCTCCAAAGGAAATTTGTTGGGGTCCAACCATTTATTGCAGAAAACAAACAAACTAAACAAACTAAGAAAACTAAAACAACTGACGCTCCAAGAAAAACACATAGTGCATAAAGCAATAAAAATATAGTGTTTTGAAAGGTGACCTGATTTTTGCCGATGAAGAAGGGGTGCCTCGGGGGCATCCCCAAGCTTTGACGCTTGTACTTCTTGGATATTTCTTGGGGTGATGCATGGGCATCCCCAAGCTTGAGCTTTTGTCCATTCTTCAACTCATCTCATCATTCTCCAATCCCTACACTTGAAAACTTCCTTCATACAAAACTAAACACAATTCTATTAGCAACATTAGTGTAAGCATAAAATATATTCAACCTCTTTAGCTTCAGATTTCAACTCAAAACCACCACATATAAAGTATATACTACTGTAGCAACTTCCACAAGAGTTCCATGATAAAAAAGAACTCAAAAGAAAGCGATAAAGTGGCAAAAACAAATATTGGCAGAAATCTGTCAAAATTGGACAGCTGATAATGGACGAATTTTTGAGGGATTTTCTGTTGCTCAAATCAAAAAGTGTTCAACTAAGAAAAGTTTGGATATAACCTGGGGCATATGCACAAGAAATCGCAGGTCCAAAAGATATACAGAGAATTTTCACGAATTTTTACGGTGCAGCACCGAAAACAGTTTCAGGACAGCAATAACCCCAAATCTTTACCTCGCTCAAATTAGAGGCTTCTCTTGGCACAAAAACGAAATAAACAAGATAAGGAGCGGTCATTACAGTAGTAATAACTTCCAAGACTCAAATAAAAGAAAAAGTACTGAAAAGTAAACAATGGGTTATCTCCCAAGAGTGCTTTTCTTTAACGCCTTTGAGCTAGGCGCAGAAAATTGCGAATCAAGTATTATCAATAGATGAAGCATTAAGATCAACAGAAGAGGTCTTATCAATAAGGCATTGTATTTCATCCACATAAGTTTTTGAAGACCCTTGGTGATCATGCTTTGGTACACTATTCTCATCAAAAAGATTTTCAGGACAAATCCAGGCAAAATTGTTTTCGAAAGCATCATTCAATCCCAAAAGCTTGCAAGGTATAGGTATCTCGGCCTCCCCATCATGTGTATCAATAACCGTTATAGGTGAACCGAGTTTATTAAAACGTTTAAGAACCTTCCTAGCTTCAATAACGACATCCTTAAATTCTAAACGCAAAGTTTCCAAGATAAAAGCTTTCTTTTCGGGGTCCTCAATTTCATGAAGCTTAAGGAACATGTATTGCATAAAAGGATTAAGACTAGCAAACCTAGTTTCCAACATGTCAATTAATATAACAGAAGCAACTTCAATACTAGGAGCAAGCTCAACCAAAGACTTTTCCTCAACTTCCTTATGCATACTAATGTGATTAAAGAACTCCTCAATGTTACTTTTGCCAATAATCGAACCACTCCCTACAGAGAGGTCCTCCAGAATGAACTTAGGAAACAACATGATAAACTAAAGTAAAGAAATAACAACTACCAAGGATTCTAATTTTTTTGGGTTTTTGATATAAAAAGCAATGCAGGTAAAATAAATAAAGTAAAGCAAAACAATAACAAAGTAAAGAATGTGTGTGCGAAGAACTCCCCTCGCAGAAGTCTTCTCTCTTCCCCGGCAACGGCGCCAGAAAATTAGCTTGATGCGTGGTGAATGACCAGCCCGTTGGGAACCCCAAGAGGAAGGTGTGATGAGTATAGCAGCTAGTTTTCCCTCAGTTAAGAAACCAAGGTTTAATATCGTTCTTGAAGAAGAGGGACGGTGACGACTGAAGGTGATGCGGACTAGCTTGCGACAGCAGCGGACAATTTATATATGGCGCCTCGTCCAAGCTTTGCTTGCTAGCTGCAACGTGGAACCTGCACACACACAAACAAATACTTTGCTCCCAACTTGCGATGAGGTTGTCAATCTCACCGGTTTGCTTGAAACAAAGGTTATGAGTGTATCGAGTGGATAACAGTAGTAATATGCGAGTAAAGTAAACAGTGCGGGAAAAGTAAACAGGTGATTGCAATATGATTAAAATAGGACCGGGGTCCACAGTTCACTAGTGGTGTCTCTCCATAGATAAATAACATGCTGGGTAAACAAATTACAGTTGGGCAATTGATAGAATAAAGATAACGTGATATGTCAAGAAGATCACTATGAGATTTACTCTGGGCATTACAACAAAATACATAGACCGCCATCCAACTGCATCTATGACTAATAATCCACCCTCGGGGATATCATCCGAACACCCCAAAAGTATTAAGTTGCGAACAACAGATAATTGCATTAAGCAAAGTGTGTAATGTAAACAAAGCATATGCCCTTGAGCATATGAATGTTGTTTTCTCCCTAGTAGCAACAGCACATCTACCACCTTAGAGGTTTCTGTCACTCCCCAGGTGAAATAGAGGCATGAACCCACTATCGAGCATAAATACCCCCTCTTGGAGTCACTAGCAACTACTCGGCCAAGATAGCTACTAACAATGGAGAGCATGCAAGATCATAAACAACATAGAGATAACAAAAGATATAATTCAGTACAGCAACTTAATCATAAACACCAGTATTCATCGGATCCCAACAAACCAACATCATAGAATTACATAACGGTGATCTCAATCATGTAGGGCAGCTCATGAGATCTAAACATGAAGCACATGGTGGAGAAGACAACCATCTAGCTACTGCTATGGACCCATAGTCCAAGGTAGACTACTCACTCATCGCTCCGGAGGCAAGCATGGCGATGAAGAAGACCTCCGGTGGCGATTCCCCTCTCCGGCAGGGTGCCGGGAAGAGCTTCTGGACCCTCCCGATCTTCGGGTCGACGGCGGCGGCGGATCGCGATGT